>JAWMAG010000296.1:0-122032 GCA_037013455.1 Ceratitis rosa | reverse complement strand
TGAAATTGAAATGAAATGAAATTGAAATTGAAATGAAATGAAATTGAAATGAAATGAAATGAAATTGAAATTGAAATGAAATGAAATTGAAATGAAATGAAATTGAAATTGAAATGAAATGAAATTGAAATGAAATGAAATTGAAATTGAAATGAAATGAAATTGAAATGAAATGAAATTGAAATTGAAATGAAATGAAATTGAAATGAAATGAAATTGAAATTGAAATGAAATGAAATTGAAATGAAATGAAATTGAAATTGAAATGAAATGAAATTGAAATGAAATGAAATTGAAATTGAAATGAAATGAAATTGAAATGAAATGAAATTGAAATTGAAATGAAATGAAATTGAAATGAAATGAAATTGAAATTGAAATGAAATGAAATTGAAATGAAATGAAATTGAAATTGAAATGAAATGAAATTGAAATGAAATGAAATTGAAATTGAAATGAAATGAAATTGAAATGAAATGAAATTGAAATTGAAATGAAATGAAATTGAAATGAAATGAAATTGAAATTGAAATGAAATGAAATTGAAATGAAATGAAATTGAAATTGAAATGAAATGAAATTGAAATGAAATGAAATTGAAATTGAAATGAAATGAAATTGAAATTGAAATGAAATGAAATTGAAATGAAATGAAATTGAAATTGAAATGAAATGAAATTGAAATGAAATGAAATTGAAATTGAAATGAAATGAAATTGAAATGAAATGAAATTGAAATTGAAATGAAATGAAATTGAAATGAAATGAAATTGAAATGAAATGAAATTGAAATGAAATGAAATTGAAATGAAATGAAATTGAAATGAAATGAAATTGAAATGAAATGAAATTGAAATGAAATGAAATTGAAATTGAAATGAAATGAAATTGAAATGAAATGAAATTGAAATTGAAATGAAATGAAATTGAAATGAAATGAAATTGAAATTGAAATGAAATGAAATTGAAATGAAATGAAATTGAAATTGAAATGAAATGAAATTGAAATGAAATGAAATTGAAATTGAAATGAAATGAAATTGAAATGAAATGAAATTGAAATGAAATGAAATTGAAATGAAATGAAATTGAAATGAAATGAAATTGAAATGAAATGAAATTGAAATGAAATGAAATTGAAATGAAATGAAATTGAAATGAAATGAAATTGAAATGAAATGAAATTGAAATGAAATGAAATTGAAATGAAATGAAATTGAAATGAAATGAAATTGAAATGAAATGAAATTGAAATGAAATGAAATTGAAATGAAATGAAATTGAAATGAAATGAAATTGAAATGAAATGAAATTGAAATGAAATGAAATTGAAATGAAATGAAATTGAAATGAAATGAAATTGAAATGAAATGAAATTGAAATGAAATGAAATTGAAATGAAATGAAATTGAAATGAAATGAAATTGAAATGAAATGAAATTGAAATGAAATGAAATTGAAATGAAATGAAATTGAAATGAAATGAAATTGAAATGAAATGAAATTGAAATGAAATGAAATTGAAATGAAATGAAATTGAAATGAAATGAAATTGAAATGAAATGAAATTGAAATGAAATGAAATTGAAATGAAATGAAATTGAAATGAAATGAAATTGAAATGAAATGAAATTGAAATGAAATGAAATTGAAATGAAATGAAATTGAAATGAAATGAAATTGAAATGAAATGAAATTGAAATGAAATGAAATTGAAATGAAATGAAATTGAAATGAAATGAAATTGAAATGAAATGAAATTGAAATGAAATGAAATTGAAATGAAATGAAATTGAAATGAAATGAAATTGAAATGAAATGAAATTGAAATGAAATGAAATTGAAATGAAATGAAATTGAAATGAAATGAAATTGAAATGAAATGAAATTGAAATGAAATGAAATTGAAATGAAATGAAATTGAAATGAAATGAAATTGAAATGAAATGAAATTGAAATGAAATGAAATTGAAATGAAATGAAATTGAAATGAAATGAAATTGAAATGAAATGAAATTGAAATGAAATGAAATTGAAATGAAATGAAATTGAAATGAAATGAAATTGAAATGAAATGAAATTGAAATGAAATGAAATTGAAATGAAATGAAATTGAAATGAAATGAAATTGAAATGAAATGAAATTGAAATGAAATGAAATTGAAATGAAATGAAATTGAAATGAAATGAAATTGAAATGAAATGAAATTGAAATGAAATGAAATTGAAATGAAATGAAATTGAAATGAAATGAAATTGAAATGAAATGAAATTGAAATGAAATGAAATTGAAATGAAATGAAATTGAAATGAAATGAAATTGAAATGAAATGAAATTGAAATGAAATGAAATTGAAATGAAATGAAATTGAAATGAAATGAAATTGAAATGAAATGAAATTGAAATGAAATGAAATTGAAATGAAATGAAATTGAAATGAAATGAAATTGAAATGAAATGAAATTGAAATGAAATGAAATTGAAATGAAATGAAATTGAAATGAAATGAAATTGAAATGAAATGAAATTGAAATGAAATGAAATTGAAATGAAATGAAATTGAAATGAAATGAAATTGAAATGAAATGAAATTGAAATGAAATGAAATTGAAATGAAATGAAATTGAAATGAAATGAAATTGAAATGAAATGAAATTGAAATGAAATGAAATTGAAATGAAATGAAATTGAAATGAAATGAAATTGAAATGAAATGAAATTGAAATGAAATGAAATTGAAATGAAATGAAATTGAAATGAAATGAAATTGAAATGAAATGAAATTGAAATGAAATGAAATTGAAATGAAATGAAATTGAAATGAAATGAAATTGAAATGAAATGAAATTGAAATGAAATGAAATTGAAATGAAATGAAATTGAAATGAAATGAAATTGAAATGAAATGAAATTGAAATGAAATGAAATTGAAATGAAATGAAATTGAAATGAAATGAAATTGAAATGAAATGAAATTGAAATGAAATGAAATTGAAATGAAATGAAATTGAAATGAAATGAAATTGAAATGAAATGAAATTGAAATGAAATGAAATTGAAATGAAATGAAATTGAAATGAAATGAAATTGAAATGAAATGAAATTGAAATGAAATGAAATTGAAATGAAATGAAATTGAAATGAAATGAAATTGAAATGAAATGAAATTGAAATGAAATGAAATTGAAATGAAATGAAATTGAAATGAAATGAAATTGAAATGAAATGAAATTGAAATGAAATGAAATTGAAATGAAATGAAATTGAAATGAAATGAAATTGAAATGAAATGAAATTGAAATGAAATGAAATTGAAATGAAATGAAATTGAAATGAAATGAAATTGAAATGAAATGAAATTGAAATGAAATGAAATTGAAATGAAATGAAATTGAAATGAAATGAAATTGAAATGAAATGAAATTGAAATGAAATGAAATTGAAATGAAATGAAATTGAAATGAAATGAAATGAAATTGAAATGAAATGAAATTGAAATGAAATGAAATGAAATTGAAATGAAATGAAATTGAAATGAAATGAAATTGAAATGAAATGAAATTGAAATGAAATGAAATTGAAATGAAATGAAATTGAAATGAAATGAAATTGAAATGAAATGAAATTGAAATGAAATGAAATTGAAATGAAATGAAATTGAAATGAAATGAAATTGAAATGAAATGAAATTGAAATGAAATGAAATTGAAATGAAATGAAATTGAAATGAAATGAAATTGAAATGAAATGAAATGAAATGAAATGAAATGAAATGAAATTAACTAAATTGTTAAATAAAATAAAATAAAATAAATTAATTGAACTAAAGCTTAGGCTAGGGAAATATATAAGCAAATAAATATGTATGTAAAAAACCTATATGCATACATATTTAAATCTTGGCATACACATCTCATTTGACTCTGCTAAAATCTTACATTTTCAAGGCTCCAACTCGAATCACTGATTTATACCATATTTCTGATGTGATCATGCATTAAATGCCGCGACAACTCACTTTCTTGTGGTGCAGTTGGTATAGGCGCAGGCATAACTCGCAATAATTTGCCGTTGTAGGTGAAGATATTCGTATGGATCGCGTTCAAGTCCAACTCGAAGTTTGAACATTTTTTTTTAGTAAAAACTATTTGTTTTTTAAATTATTCTTATTTATAAATAATTAATTAAGTTTTGGTATATTGTTTAGGGTTCTTTCCTCAAATTTTAAAATTTTCCTGAAATCCTGTGATCGCAGGTGATTAAAATTACAAAAATAATAAAAGCAATGTGTTTGAAGGAAATGGTTTGCCCGAGTTCGATACGCACCACCTAGATTTTTTTTCTTTTTTATTCATTTTTTATTTATTTAAATTTTTTTTTAATAATTTGGATGAATATAAATGTTAGGTCATCTGTGCATGCATTATGTACTTACATAAAAGCAAATGCCTGAAGGCTAAATACGGAACTCTATGCAAGTTGAGCATTTTCCTCTTGCAAATTGAGTGCGATATAGCCTTTTTGCCAGTTCCCTGTTGGGTCGCGTCTTTAATTTCGAGTTGTTCCCCATTGGGTTTTGTTTGTGCTAAGCAATACGACATAACTTAACATTTGCACCTTCTCATTGTATTAATCTCTGATATAACCTAATAAATACATATACATTGACCCACAATACAAACCAAGTTGACCAGAAAAAAATTCTCTTTGTATTTATTCGTAATATTTTACCTTTTTTTTTCTTCTCTACATACACGGTGTGTCACAAAAATAACCGAATTTTTTGAATATAAAATAGTAAAATACACATTATATTATCTTTGAAAGTTATTATTTATTCAAAATAGGTTCCATTTGAGTCAACACAACGTTTGGAACGATCAACCAGCGCATTCATAGATTTTTTTATGTCATTTATAGAAATGTTCTTCAGTACCTCGGTTACGGCTGCTTCATTTTTTTCAATTTTCTTTTAATTTTTTAAACTTCAATTTCAATTTTTTTTTTAAGTTTGACACAAAATTTTATATTTGCTCTTTTTTTTTTCTTGGAACCATTAGCACACTTTTGGTTTTATTGAAATGGCTGTCACTTTTACATCTGTCATCCGACTTACATGAAGTCAGGTGCGTTTGAAAGAGGATGAATGTATCTAAATGTTGCAAATGTTTAATAGATGGCGCTGTATGTTGTATGATTTAAATATAAAGTTCGGTTATTTTTGGGACACACCGTGTAATCACCATTGATTTCAATGCATTTTTTAAGCAATAATTATCTCTTCGTTCTTATTACAGCTTTTTCTTTTAATTTTTTTTTTAATTTTTGCAAATAACCAGAATTTACAAGGTGCTATATCCGGGGAATATGAGCAAAATGCACTCGAGCCTCATTTAAAATTTGTGGTATCCATCGAGCAGTTTTATTTGTGTATCCCAGATGATTACTTAATATTCGCGATACAGCCATGGCATTCAAGCCTAATTCATTAGCAATCATTTCTTGTGTCAATCGTGGGTCTTCGTCAATTTTGGACTTCACCAGAGCTACAGTGACGCCATCAGTGGAAGATTTTGGTCGACCTTCTCGGGGCTCGTCTTCTACGGAAAAATGTCCGATCTGGAATCTTCGAGACCACTTGGAATAGACGGTGCAATCGTTCCTTTTGTAATTTGGCATTCACTGAAAATTTATATCGACTGTAAATTGCGCCGAAACACGAAGAGAATCATCTGACCTATCCTCATCTATCTTGCGTTTTCTCGTCTCCATTTAAGCCGATCGTTCTAAAATTTTAAAGGAAGACTAATCAAGTAATTGCAAAGGATTTGGTCTTTTTAGATTTAACAAAAACAAATTAAAAGTCACCAACTGACCGAACTTTTGTTAATCCTCTCGAATATGGATATTTTCATTACGCATATACCATGGCGCGCCCGTTGTTATTATTAACGTGTTGGATGGGAATAGGTTTTAGGTTTCATAGACACATTATAAGAAGGACTTTTATTCTAGACTGAGTCTAGATTTTTAGCTTAAAAGCCAATACAACCTGGCAAATTTTAGTTTCGACTGCATTTTTTTTGGCGAAAATGTATCGCCTCCAAGTGAATGACAAGATATGCGGTTTCATTAGCTTATGGGATACATAAATGGTTGAGCTTGACAATAAGGCATGTTTTCTGATCTAATGTAAAAGTTTTGCGCTTGCAGTTATTTTCATTAACGTTTATGCGTCATTTGAAGGGACATTCTTCGATAAGTTTACTGTGCTGTTCCAACACTTTAGGGGCTATAATGGGGAATCTGTGCCAACTGCACATATATAAAATAAGGTATTATCTGCAAAAGTTGGCTTGATTTCTTTGTCATTGGTAGGAATATTTTGCAAGACACCGCCGTTATTGGAGACTCCTCTGTTACGTAGCCATTTACTTTTACAGTGAAACGTCTGTTGAATAAGAAAGGCTCAAGGATATTGTTGGACGTGTTGGGATTGTTTCATTATATGAATTAGACCAACGGTTACATCTTGTCAATTGCTTTACCACAATCAAGAGTAATACTCGCCGAATTCGAAAGTGTTTGTTAACTTAAAATGAATTTGCTAAGTACATTGTTATGACACGTGTAATGAACTCTAACATACTTTTGTATAATTGTTATATTTTCATTTGTTATTTAGAACTCAGAAAAGGGGGAAATCAAAAAAACAAAATTAAAATAAGTATTTAGAGTCTAGTGCTCGGCCGAAAATCGCTTAATGGGTTACAAATCCGTTATATTTATTTAAATATATATTTATATTTATATATATATACATATATATATATATATAAATATGTATATATATCTTCTTTTTCTTTACTGGCGTCGACATCGCGCCATTCATTTCTTCTTTTCGCAGATTGACGCCAATTGGAAATATTAAAACAGCCAGGTCGTTCTCTACCTGGTCTTTTCTCTTACTCTGCTTTCACCGGTGGGTACTGCATCAAGAACTTTCGAAGCTGGAGTATCACTATCTATCCAGCCACTTGACTTAGCCAGCGTAACCGCTGTCTTTTGATCCGCTGAACTATATCAATCTCGCCATACATCTCATGCAGCTCATCGTTCTATCAGTATAGTCTCAGAGAGGACTTTACTTTTCAATTGCCTACTCAGACCAAAAAAGCACCTGTGAATCTACGCTGGGTGTCCACACTGACATTTTTTTGGTGTTAATGCTGGTTTCAAGATAGACCAAGTTATCTATGACTTCAAAGTTATAACTCAACAGTGGGAGCCGAGCCTCGAATGCGATGACTGTTTGTTGTGTTGATATTTCTCTTGCCCTCGTTCACTACCGCACCTATATACTTCCCTTCTTTATCAAGTCTAGAAAAAATATGAATATTGTTTCCAACACATGTACATTTACCTATACAGATTAACTCATATGATTGCACGTAAACAACAATAAGTAGTGATAACTTGCACACCAATTATCTTTGCCGTTGACTTGCAACTTGTTCGCAAATGATTAACAACGAGTATATCGTACTTGTTATACTTATTTTATGCTTATAATTATTTGTTTTGAGCCAAGATTTTGAGCCAAGATAGTGCATCAAATTTCTGTAACTTATTTTTTATTCTCCTAATTTGCAATAAATATTACTAAATTTAGATTAAAATGATTTTTTTTCGCATAATTATTTCTTGTAGTGTACGCAATATATACATTTTTAAATTTTTTCATTAATATTATTTTTGCTCAGACACGGTACCCACAAGTCTGCGCTTATGTTTGTGTATACTCAATTGAATACGCGAATGTGCACTCGAGACTGTACTCGAATGTTATTTTTCTATTCGGTCATATCAAATCAGGCTCAGCCAAAGCGAGAAGTAAGATATGCGTATAATACCTTAGGGTGTCCGTTATTTCCCAAATTGATTTTTGACTCTGCAGCGCCCCTAAAATTTTTAGTAAATGCCCTAAAAAAAATTATGAAACTCATATGAGCTCTTAATATTGATAATAAACCGTGCCGCAAAGACGATTCATTTCCCGTGTAAATAACATGGAGTTTTCTTACTTTTTGCTATTAATTTTTTCTTTGCGAAGCCAGTTGATACAATGCTGCGGCATCGAATTATTTTTGTGGGAAATTGAACGTTCTACAAAAACTTTCTCTGAAGTTTTGCAAAAAAATCATTAGCGTCAAAGTTATTCAAGGTCAAAATTCAACTAAAAATAATTTTTTTGAACAAAAAACTATTAATTTTTACATAAGAATTTATTGTTTTTCGCCAAAAATATCTTATTTCAACGATTTTTGGATCTGTGGGAATAGTTGAAAAAAGGACATTCAACACTTATTGAAATATATATTTAAATTTAATATTTTTTAATTTTTCCTTCGATGACTAAATATATATTTCAATAAGTGTTGAATGTCCTTTTTTTAACTATTCCCACAGATCCAAAAATCGTTGAAATAAGATATTTTTGGCGAAAAACAATAAATTCTTATGTAAAAAATAATAGTTTTTTGTTCAAAAAAAAAAAATATTTTTAGTTGAACTTTGACCTTGAATAACTTTGACGCTAGTGATTTTTTTGCAAAACTTCAGAGAAAGTTTTTGTAGAACGTTCAATTTCCTACAAAAATAATTCGATGCCGCAGCATTGTATCAACTGGCTTCGCAAAGAAAAAATTAATAGCAAAAAGTACGAAAACTCCATGTTATTTACACGGGAAATGAATCGTCTTTGCGGCACGGTTTATTATCAATATTAAGAGCTCATATGAGTTTCATAATTTTTTTTAGGGCATTTACTAAAAATTTTAGGGGCGCTGCAGAGTCAAAAATCAATTTGGGAAATAACGGACACCCTAATAATATCTATACTAAATTTCAAGTTATCTGCTCGAACTCGAATGTAGCATATTGAGTCTCGTGATTCATTGTCTCCAACATTTTCGTTGCTTGCGTGCCACTCGATCCAACACAAACTTGTCGAGTGTCGTGATTGATTGTAACAAATTTTTGCTAGTGTGATCGAACAGCCTCGAACAGACCCGTTGCAGCTCTCTGATCAATACATTCTTGTAAAAAGGAAACGTTGAATGAAAATCCATTTGAATTGCTTGCTGAGTCTTATGATCAAGTACGTGTTAAGGAAACGTCTACGTCCGTTATACATAATGGCATTGAAACAGAAAAATCTATTTAATATCAAAAGCAAAACCAACATACTTAGCTCAGTCGATGTTTAGTGTTGATATTGACCTATATTTTCAGCTCTTAAAAATTCATCCCCTTTACAAACTGCACCTAAAAAGATTGTATGAAACCACAAACGATTTCATGGTCTAAAAAATGTAACAGCTGTGGTGAAAATAACATTGCTAACTTAAAGGTTGTCCAATATATATTTCCAATTTAAATCATTTAAAATAGTGACGATAAAATAGTTATAAATCCAGTTACTGTCGCTTCGGACGGTCCTATAAATCTATTAATCAGTCCAAATATAAATAAAGACCTGATGTCATTAAATTCCCTTGCCCCTAGGAACACAATCCTCCTAACTCTATAGGCTGCGTAACAAGGACTGACGCAAGGACATTGGAAGTAGCAAACAATCAGATGTCAAATTCACTTCCCTCTGCACGTGTCCCATCTCCTATTACTATCTTTTTCGACTTCGACTCCATCTAAGCACATTGAAAGAGTTGTGGAACCGGAACATTTATTTCCTTCAGCAACTCCCTCGAAATCACCCACTTAACATAAACAAATCATTTTGACCGACTGGTGGTTTTGTTGGAGAGATTGAATTTAAGCAAAGCAATACAAGAAACAATCTTGCGCAACTACCTGTTGCTTCCTCTGAACCAAAACACTGTTCAGCTATGTGAACTTGAATATCTACTATCAAAACGTCAGAGGTTTTAACACTAAGCTGAAATACTTATATTTACACAGCTCATACTTAGGACTATAAAACTTCGTTTTCACGGTATAAAACGAAAACTACTTTTCACCACTTACCTTCTGTCCCTCCTTGATGGTACCACAAAACTTTGAAAGGCTATAAAGTGAGACATACTAGGTGGATTGAAAAGTAACATCCTTGATCTCCAGAATGCGCGGCACTGCAAGGTTATAGTGCCTTGTAGACCGTTCATGTTTAGGCAAACATGCCAAATTTCCGTGCGATACTGCGCTTAGTTTGGTTTTGACAGCTGATTGTTGTCGGACTATTATCTTTTCTCCAACCTCAAAAGATGGCTCGTAAATAAGAAATTCTGTTCACGCGAGGATGCCAAACACGTCAACAACAATCAGCTGTCCGGCAAAATTGCCGCATGTGGGACGAAGTGCAACCTGAAGAGATTCAAAACCATTTATGCAAGAAAAAAAGAGTTTGGTGGGGCTTGTAGGCCGGTAGATTCATCGGTTCACTTTTCTGCAAAAATGATCTCGGCGACATTTACATTCAACAAGTCGGCACCAACTCCTATACATCGCATCAATCAATGGATTTATTGAGAAAATACTTGGGTGAGCAGATAATTTCACGTTTTGGGCCGGTCGATTGGCTCTTGTCCAATACCGTCATACCTTTAGACTTTTTCCTGTGAGGATATATAAAGTCTTAAGTCTATGCGGACAATCCTGCTTCGATTCAGGCCGTGAAGCAAAATATTACACCTGTCATTCGCCAGTTACCAGTCGAAATGCACGAACGATCATCGAAAATCGGACTCAACGAATGGACAATCATGGACATTTGATAGAGATAATAATATTAATCCCGGTGCCACCAACATCCAAAAGTTATGGAAAATTAATTTAAATAAAAAATGAAGTATTGTAAAATTTTCTAACTGCGGTCGCCCCTCGGCAGGGAATTGGACATTCCGAGTGTATTTCGGACATGAAATAAAAGGCTCCTCGTAAAAAAAAACCATCAGCCGTTCGGAGGCTGATGGAAAAACATCAAGACGCAAAACCACAAATTGGAGGAGGAGCTCGGCCGAAAATCGCTTCAGCGGTTACAAAGCGCGAATTATATAATAATAATAATTAACATTCCCTATAAAATTTAAATTTTTGGTGTTTTGTAACGGCAGCATATTGTAGGCAGATCTAAGCTACGAATGCACTTCCATACAATTATCATTTTTACTACCCATTTGTGCAAAGAGGGCCAATGTGAGGCCTAACACATGCTTAAGTTTTTCTGTATGCATGTATGCATGTGAATTGACACATTCACATTCTATTTTTGTGTGAATGTATGTATGTGCATGGATGTGTGTTTTGAGTGAAAGGTTTAGAAAAGTTTCACACACAATACGCCCGGAGTAGCAACAGTAGTAGTTGGATAAGAGTTGCAACAGCGATAGAAGTGCAAGGTGAAACCTGTTTTTAGATCCCTAATTATTGGAAAAAAAACAAAAACTAATAACCGAAATACAGCAGAGGACCGTTTACAGGATCCTATTAAAAACAGTATCTGCTGCCACCAAATTGTAAGTGGAAAGTAGAAAATCCTGTATTAAATACTTGATAGAAAAATTTAATAACATGCAGTAAAATAAAATTAAATAAAAATTAAAATTGAAAAATAGTCTATTTATTCTAAATAATAATAATAAAAAGTGATAATAATAATAAAATATGTATAATAAAATAAATTTAAGAGTAATTAAACCGAAATCAATCTTATTAAAATAAAATTTCATCTAAATAAGATGTTGTCAAAAAAATGGGCAAATGTAAGCAAAGTGACCCAGATAAAAATGAAAATGTCGTAGGAAATTCAATTGTGCGAAGAGAGACAAATTAATGATAAACTGAAATTAAATTGGTTTAATATTAAATTTGAGGAGAATAAAATAGAAAGGATGAATTTTAAATTACATAAATATAATCAACATAAAAGTAAACATCATAAATATGATGTATAATACAAATACATAAATACATAAAGCTACATTAATAAATAAACAATTGTAAAACTCCTAGGTTACAAATGGCAGTAGCACCCGTGGGGCTAAAAGCCAATAATGCCTAAAGAGGCACCGTCAATCTGGCGCAGCAGCATATTTATGACAGAATGGAGAAGACAACTCGCCTTATGTACAAAGGCCAGTGAACCCGCGGAACGACTGGCAAGGAACCATATAGCAACAAAAAATTAAATAAATATCAAAAGCACAGGCACAGGAACGAAAGATATATATTGGATGAGTGCATAAGTTCGTGCCCGATTCCTCTGGATGCCGTACGAATCGTTTGAGAGTGGCGCTCGTGAAAGAAATATATACATATTATATATCGTTGGAAAGGTGGCAGTCCGAACTGTAAATCAAGCATAAAATAACTTCATTTTGATTTGAGTTGCTTAGTGAAAAGACGCATGGAAGATGAACAACGAAAAAGATCATATGCGTCATATTATGTTATACGAATTCCGCAAAGGAAAAACAGTGGGCGCTGCAACTAAGATATTCGCGAAGTTTATTTGGACCGTGCTCCAGCACTCCGCACAGTAAAGAAATGGTTCGCGAAATTTCGTTTTGGAGATTTTAACCTCGAAGATCAACCTCGCAGTCGACGGCCTTCTGAGCTTGATGACGATGTTCTAAGGACTTTAGTTGCGAATAACTCACGTATTTCGACGGAAGAGGTTGCCAGTGAATTGAACGTCAACAAATCAACTGCGTTTCGTCGTTTAAAAAAGGTTGGGTACACTTTGAAGCTCGATACATGGGTGCCACATCAGTTGAGTGAAAAGAACAAAGTGGACCGTATGTCAACAGCAATTTCTTTGCTTCGACGGATCAAAAACGAACCTTTTTTGGATCAGCTCGTGACTGGTGATGAAAAATGGGTCCTGTACAGCAATGTTCAACGCAAAAGAACATGGAAACAGGCACACGAAGGGGCGGAACCGATGTCGAAAGGTGGATTGCATCCGATGAAGGTACTGCTGTGCATTTGGTGGGATATCCGAGGCGTGATCTATTTTGAGCTCTTGCCAGCTGGAGAAACGATCACTGCCAACAAGTATTGTCAGCAATTGATCGAATTGAAAAAAGCAATTGATGAAAAACGTCCGATTTTGGCCAATCGCAAAGGAGTTCTTTTCAATCATGACAACGCCAGGCCACATGTTGCAAAACCGACCCTGGCCAAACTGAAGAAGATGAATTGGGAAATCATGCCGCATCCCCCATATTCACCCGACATTGCACCTTCTGATTATCATTTGTTTCGATCTCTGCAGAACAATTTGAATGGAAAAAAATTTAAAAATGTGGAAGGCGTCAAAAACCACCTTGACACCTTTTTCAACGAGAAACCGCGCGATTTCTATGAATCAGGCATCCGTAAATTGGTTGAACGTTGGGAGTGGATTGCCGAACATGATGGCGAATACATAATTGATTAATAAAAGCGCTTTCTTCAAAAAATTTCAATTTTAGTTTGCACTTGAAATCGGGCACGAACTTATGCACTCATCCAATACTTATTCACCGTGAACAACAGTACGAGCGAGAGCTGAATCAAGAGCAATCAGCACCTTTACGTAGTGAAGGTCTTAACCACCATTAACAGAAGGGGAAGAATTCCACCACATTTACACGGGGAGTTACGTATGTTTCCGGTGGACACATGAGATCAGCTATCAGCGCCGAATAGACCTTTGACAGGTGTTACATACTACACATGCTCTTGTTTGTTTTTTCCCCTTTTACAGCACATCACCTTCTTTATGCTGGCGCCTTCATCAAGCGAGATCGGTAAGTGCGAGTTGTAAATAATAAAGATTTTTAAAAGAGGCACAGTAGTGGCTGAGAAAAAAGGTTAGTGACTCATATTGGATTTACCTTACATATATATATGTACTAACATACCCAGTGAACTTCGCCTCGCCTTAATATCATGCCTTTATATTCCATTAAGAGTGATAATAAAATATCACTAGTTCAAATCTGAATGTGAATTATATGAATGAACTCGATCAGCAGAAAGCAATATAATAGTAGGCAAGCAAGAACAAACAACAAAGAACATGGGCAATTCTCATAAAATTACTTAAATTAGACTTAGCGGTTTCAGATACATAAGAAAAGTCCAAGCAACCCATACAAACGAAAATAAAAATAATAATAAATTCAAGCAAATTGAACCGTAAATTAGATCATTAATAACCATTTTCTGCATGTTAATCTAAACGATAAGCTACCAACAAATTAAATTTCAAGTGAATCTAATCGTAACTAAGATTATTTCGCATGAATCGGTCCCCGAGAGTCTCTTAATAAAGTTGAATTTTATTTCGGTACAGCCGCTATCAATTCAGGAAAAACTGTACATTTTTTTCAACATAAGGGTTTCTCATTGGGAGAGTTCGCATATGTACTAAAAATTAACCATATGTCTCATTTTAAGTTATTTTTTCTCTCACTTGGATACAATATATCTATTCTGCATAATTTATTGAAATGACAATTGTCATAGCACACGCTATGGAATTGCTCGGCTTTTACGCACGTAAACGCAAGGAAACGGATTAAGCTTCAGCTTAAGTCAACGAATGATGCCATGTATCTGGATATGGAATGGACAAAGCCAATTAAATATCTGCCCGCTGACCCTTGGTACACTTTCGAAAGTTTTTATATGTTAATCCAAACCATACAAAACATTTTTTGAATAGATCGGTCCTGAGTACTATTTGTGGAAAAAAAAGTAAACATTAAGGACACATTCGACTTAAAAGAAAGGGTACATGGCAGCTACATCTGTGACGATGAAAGAAGATAATAGATATTTCAAGTTTAATCACAAAATATACACACAATAAAAAGGTATGCCAGTGGGATCGCGTGCATCACCGATCATTGCGGATATAATAATGGAAGAACCATTGAATCCCACTATTAATAAATAAGGGCGAACTCCGAGACTATTTACAAAATACGTGGATGGCTTATTTGCAATACTAAAAAAAAAACGAAGTATAAATAAATATAGTTTAAAAAAACTTAAAAAAACGCTTTTAAAGAATAAAATTAAACTAAAAAGTTGAAAATAATTTTGGTAATAACCTTAAGACAATAGTAAATAAATATAAAAAATACTTGTATAACTGATAGAAAAGCGTGGGGCGCTCGATGTATGAAAATTATGGCACAAAGCGCCGACAAGTTTCAATTTAAAATAAAAAAGGTTGCCAAAACGTTTCTTTTCTTTTCTTTTCATTTCTTTTCTTTTTTTTTTACTTTTGTTTTGTTTTGTTTTGTTTTGTTTTGTTTTGTTTTGTTTTGTTTTGTTTTGTTTTGTTTTGTTTTGTTTTGTTTTGTTTTGTTTTGTTTTGTTTTGTTTTGTTTTGTTTTGTTTTGTTTTGTTTTGTTTTGTTTTGTTTTGTTTTGTTTTGTTTTGTTTTGTTTTGTTTTGTTTTGTTTTGTTTTGTTTTGTTTTGTTTTGTTTTGTTTTGTTTTGTTTTGTTTTGTTTTGTTTTGTTTTGTTTTGTTTTGTTTTGTTTTGTTTTGTTTTGTTTTGTTTTGTTTTGTTTTGTTTTGTTTTGTTTTGTTTTGTTTTGTTTTGTTTTGTTTTGTTTTGTTTTGTTTTGTTTTGTTTTGTTTTGTTTTGTTTTGTTTTGTTTTGTTTTGTTTTGTTTTGTTTTTAATTACGTGCGGGCGATATTGGCGCTCACACGTAACACAATTAAAGAAAAGAAAAATGTTCGAATTAGATTCAATATAATGTCTTTATTAAAAGAATATTAATAATATGGGTACAATTTTCTAATAAGACGTTTTGCAATACATATATACAGTGGCGGACTAAAGTCTACATACGACCCCTTTTTCTGGAATCCCTACCGTCCCATAGTTTTTACAGGAAAAGTATTGATGTAGTCTTGCTTTGAATTTAATTGTAAGACAAAACCGAAAATTTCATATTTGTTCAACATTAACTTTCAATGTTATTAACAAAAAACTCAAAAAAGCCGTTGACAAAAGTGAACATACGTTTCATTAATTTGTTTCGTTTATTACTTCAGCTATTGTTTTCAGCGGTCAAGTACCGTTTTTTTTTCTTTCTATACTTTTCTTGGTATTTGGCTTTATCTTTATTGTTTTCCATCATTTGAAAAAAGAAATACAATCGCGAAAATGTCGTCAGGAACGGAAGTCCCGGTGGCTGTGCAAAAATTGATTATAAAACACAGAAATGATAAGAAAACGTTCGGCAAAATAGCTAAATTGTTAAATTTAAGAAAAGCGACGGTGCAAACAATTTATAAAAACTTGCAGAATCGGGCTCGTTCGAGAGTAAGCCGTGAAGTGGCCGTCCAAAGAAGCTTACCCATAGGGACATCTCTTTCATCCGTAATAAGGTAAGCCAAAATTCCAAGGTACATGCTACCAATTTGGCCCAGAAGCTAGCGAAATGATCCCAAATTGTTGTGCACTTACGCACAATAACAAGAACTCTTAACAACGAAGGATTCTACAGCAGAACTCCTCGCAAGAAGCCTCTCATAAGCGAGAAAAACCGCGCACATCGGTTGGAGTTCGCTAAAAAGCATCTAAAGAAGGATCATGAGTTCTGGAAAAGCGTACTATTTACGGATGAGTCAAAATATAACATATTTGGATGCGATGGCAGAGCAAAAGTTTGGAGAAAACCCATTACTGCCATGGATCCCAGGCACCTTATTTCGACCTTAAAGCATGGTGGTGGGAGTGTCATGGATTGGAGAGCAGTTGCAGCGTCTGGGGTGGGTAAATTGGTCTTTATTGAAGGAAATATGGATCGCTTCGAGTATAAGACCATATTGGAAAATAATTTGAAGTTATCTGTGGACAAACTGTGCCTTGGCTCGAGCTGGATCTTTCTACAGGATAATGATCCTAAGCACACAGCGCAAATTGTAAAGGATTGGCTGCTGTATTATGCTCCGCGGCAGTTGCACTCATCACCACAAAGCCCGGAATTGAATATTACATAGTACGTATGGAAAATATTGGAGCGGAAGATTCGAAAACACCCTATAAGTAATGCGTCAAAGCTCAGAGAGAAACTTCAAGAAGAGTGGCAAAACATTACAGGAGAAGAGCTGGAAAATTTGGTTTTTTTCAATGTTAGACGCTTGCAAGCGGTGATCGATGCGCATGGTGGCCCAACAAAATATTAACTTAGTTATTAAAATTAATATGCTTACCTAGAATAGCTAAGCAAAAAATCGTATGTTCACTTTTGTCAGTGCCTTTTTTCCATTTTTTGTTAATAACTTTGAAAGTTAATGTTGAATAAATGAGAAATTTTAGTTTTTTTTATATACTTGAATTTAAAACAAAACTGCATCATTATTTTTTCTGTGAAAGCTATAGGACGGGTTAAATTCCCAAAAAATGGATCGTATGTAGACTTTAGTCCGCCACTGTATATATATATATAATTGGCAATTACCTTGAGTGGCGCAGTGGCTGGTGTATATCGATCGACAAACGTTATAGAAGTGAATAGTGAAAAATAAAATGGTTTTTTAATAAGGAGAAATAGACCGTTTAGGGTGTAGGGTTACATGCACATTAGGGTGGTACCTTATATTTAGGCCATTGGTCTAAACATGCCGGCCCCCTTGCGGTAAGCAACAGACTTATAGCGATTCCACCAACCATTGCTCCAACCAGGATGTTTATAGGCTATGTAATGAATTCCGCGTCGCTCCTTGTCAGCTATTAGAAAGAAAAGAAGTTAAAATGAAATAAAGTACTGTGGTTTAAAGATTCAATGCACTTTTTATTTATTTTTTTTTTTTTAATTATGGTATAATAGTATGTTTTGATATTTTTTTTTTTTAGGGATTATTACGTTTGGGCGGCCCCCGAAATTACTAGGCCGAAAATAGATGGTTGAGCCATCAAGCCGGCTACGGTCGACGGCGGCGTAGTCCTGACCATTACTTGGGCGTAGACGTCGGCGCCGAGAGTTAGTCTGGTCGGCGTGCTTCGATAAAAATTATTATCCGCTAACCTCATGAACTGGAACGGTGTGGTTACCGATGGGTCGATGTTTGTGGCGGGGCACAAGCGGCTGTAGCGTTCGACCGTTCGGGCCTGCGTGGTAATTCGTTGTGCCACTCCATATTTCCCACGTATTATTAGGGAGCACCACGTTTGGTTTCTTTCTAGCTTTAACTCCCGGGCTAGACTTCCGTCGATGCTACTCGTTGGTGCACACGGATCGATTAGGGCGCGGATTAAATGAAGGCGGCCGCTCGCCTCGATGGGCACTATAGCCGTTGGTGCAATCGCGACAAACGGTCGCATTATTGGCGGGGGTGCCGTGCTCCTATTTAAACGGCCTGACCTAAAACCTTCTGCAGGGAGCCGTTGCATCGTAAGGGAAGGTGATTTTGATTTGCTATATGGCGTAGTTCTGTGACCATCGCGGAGAGGTGGGCGGAAAGGACTGGTTTCCGCGCCATCCTGTCGGCCGTAACGGCGCTTGGATTTGGATGGGCGGAAAGGACGAGTTTCCGCGCCATCCTGTCGGCCGTAACGACGCTTAGATTCAGATGGGCGGAAAGGACGAGTTTCCGCGCCATCATGTCGGCCGTAACGACGCTTAAATGAAGATGGGCGGAGAGGACGAGTTTCCGCGCCATCGTCTATCAGACACGCCTGTTCGTGACGCAGCAGTGGGCGAAATTGGCGTCCCTCGGTGTTACCGTCGCTAGGTAATGGGGTGCCCGCTGTTTGTTCTCCCTCCTCTTCTTCCTCAACTAATTGCGCCCATGACTTGTGACTATCATCGATGTTGATTGATAGTGCACTGTCGCTATCATCGACGACTTCAACCGTCGTCAGGTTTGGGTTATCTTCGGCCATGTGCAGCGTGGTATGATGCTTCTCGGCGCATCGTTGGCACCGGTCCTTGCTTGTGCATATTTCGACCTTATGGAACGGGCTCAAGCAATTCGGGCAGTACTTATGTATAAGTACGGCTCGTAGGCGTTCCTCTGCCGATTTTGCCCGATCGGGATCGTAAAATTCTCCGCACGCTGTTCCCTCTTCTGTCGTGTTGCTGAGAAGCGAGTCATCCTGAAAAGTGGGTTTTTTACTTTTTTTTTTATTAATTTAGGGGTTTTGCTGGGTGGCTAGTGACCTATTTATGGTTTGTTTGTGGCATTGGATTTATTTTATGTACTACGTTGCATAGCGTAGTTGAATAAGAGTTGTGTGCTGAACGCACATATCAATCGTGGCGTGTGAATCTGGCATAATTGCCTATAATCGCTGGACTGCATGCGTTATCGATAAATGGCACGGTTTCGACAGCATAAAATACACTGCGAGAACCTTTCAATGTGCACTGTATAATTTTGCGGAATAATCTTTGAAAGTATTTTTATTAGCAAGTAAGTTGAATGAATTAAACTTAGCTTGCGGCTCAAATTACGTGCTGAGCTTGTTTACATCAATTTTAACATTGTGTAGAACAAAAAAAATAAAAAATTAAAAATGAACTTTCTGGGTATGCGTGCTCAAAATGGATAGGTATGTATGAGCAGCGAGCAACCTCCCCGTACGTTCATTTAGGTTAATGCATTGTGACCTGTTGGTTACAGGAGAGTCGTGGGTGGTTTTAATGTTGGTGAATTTTGTTAATTCAGCAACTTGGCCTGCCTACCCCAAAAAATGAATACATAAGAAAATCGGTTTTCTTTTTAAACTCGTTGTATGCTCTAAGAATACAAAATACAACACTCCGTAGTTTTTAATAAGCAAGTGCAATAAGTTTGCTCAAAAATTATTTTTATGTGTTATTTGGATGTGATTATATATATTTTACAAACAAATGTAAAATAATTAATACATATAAATATATGCCAATGTATTGCAATATTACGAGCATAGTAGGTTTTTTTTTGTTTTTGCAATATTTTGTGTGTATTGTATTTTGAAAAGTAGTTTTCTAAGAACATTCTAAAATTTGTGCAAACAAAATCATGAGTAAAAAAAATTAAAAAAAAAAAACTTAAGAAATGTTGGGCTGGCAACATCACTGAAATGAGAATTTGTTTTGGAGACTTATTGTGGATGATATTCTTCTGTCATATTTGAAGCAGCGGCGCAGCAGAAAATTTCCTGCGCCATTTTCTTGCAGCCACGAGGATTCATCTTTTCGGTATGCAATCCTTTTAAAAAATTTTTAGATATTAATTTTCTTTTATTTTAGGTGCAGCTCCAGCATTCCAGCACTCTTGCTTCGGCAGAACATATACTAAAATTAGTTGGATCAATTCGCTCCCTCAAACAAGTCAAGACGTACATTACACCTTCCTTCAACTTGTCAAGCAGCAACATAAAAGGCAATGCCACTCATACGATATCTTCAGTGCCGATACCGAGCACCTTCCTTCAACTTGTCAAGCAGCAACATAAAAGGCAATGCCACTCATACGATATCTTCAGTGCCGATACCGGGCCATTCAAGATAGAAGCGAAAAAGATTCCCCAAAAGAAGCTGTTACTACACGACCAAATCCCTCAACTGGTCCCTTTACCAACGACCATCAATCAACGGCAGCATCAGGGAGGCGGATACATAAAGGTCCAGCGACTGGAGTTTCAACAAGTAAGTTTGATTGAATTGCATGGTGAAAACTCAATCCATGTTGTATATGCATACATACATATACTTAAAAAACATTAGAGTGCCACGTGCTACAAGATATGAGGGAAATTTAATAACAACAATTCATTTATTTACCATAATAGTAAATGCAAGTATTTTTTTCTTTCTTTGTTACGTTTTTGATATAATAAACGCATTTTTATCGGAAGATGTTTGCTGCTTGTAATGCAGCATATGATGCTTCAAAATGATTTTGTATTTTTTGCTGAAAAGTTTAGCATAACTATATATTTATTCTCTTATCAATTCTTAAAGGTATTTAAGATTTTCTGCATATCGAATTTAAAAGTTTATTGTGAAAAAATTGTTATACATAAAGGGTATTTGTTACAGGAATCTATTGCGATGACTAGTGGACCTTCAATTCGCACAGTTTGTTCATTGAGTGGTTTCAAAATTAAATTAGAAATGTTCAAATAATTGAATATATCTCCGTTACTAATATTATAAAAAAAAAAGGAAATTCCTTGGGCTCAGATGTATCCGAATAATATACGATAACCATTTCAAATTAAAGATTCACAACTGATAGTGACATATTTGGCCTGGCAACTTCTATTTGTTCTTTATCGTTTATTCATATGTCATTCGAAATACATATATGTAAACACGATATTTGCTAATTTCTTTCTGTCGAAAAGGTTTACAAAAACCAGCTGTCAGCTGCGGTTCGCGTTAGAAGTGGAAATATTTACTTTACTTCTTTGTTATTTAGCAAATACCTGAACAGAGTGAAACATGAAGTAATTAATATTTGTTAAATACATAAAGTAATATTGGCTACGATTTTCTAAGGATATTTTCTGAAAGCGGTAAAGCAGGCTGCGAGTGGTATCTTAAGTTTTGAAATGGAAATTTTATGCACCACCAGTATCGCCATCGCAAGCATATAAACATGTATGATATTCCATTGGGTGTTGTCATTTGCTGTGCCGCATAGTAGTGTGCATGAAGATGAGGAACGTGCGCAGGCTGTTGCTAATTATGATGCGGAAATAAAACATCGTGCATCTGAGCGTACCCCAATATTGGCACGTAGCAGATCGCAAACAAACGCACCAAACTGAACGTAATGCAGTTGGCATATTGCAATCTCTCTCCATACCAGGTGTTGTAGAGTTCTCCTTGTGTTTGTTCTTTGCCAAACTTGTCAGCTATACATTCCTCTATTGGCTGCCTCTATATATACAGTCTTCCACTACTTTTAGTCCTAGTGTTGCTGCTACTCGCATTGTTTTGATTGCGCAAGAATAATGGACGTTCTTTGTTGCTATTGAACTAACGCGATGGAAAACGGCGATGCATGGGACCACCTCCAGTGCCCTTGCCATTATTACTATTCGAATCGGGATTACTGTTGTGATTATTTTGATTGGATGTAGTTGAAAGTGTTGCAGCTCCTTCAGTGTTGCTATTACTTCTTAAATTTGCCGTGTCTTCCTTGCGCAGGGGCCATGCTAATATTTTACAATTCGACCAGCGCCGAGCTCCAGTTCATCAACTCCGCAGAAATGGCTAACCAGCGCATATAAATATCTAATATCCCATAATCTAATCTGATACCTAATTTTATATACAATGTCGATCTATTTTTTTTAATTGTGATAAAATAATAAATGCGTTTAAAGCACAACATTTTGTGCTATTATTTTCTACCCGCTTAATAACTGAAAAGAAGACTTTCAATGAAATTTGGGGTTAAGTATCTTTATTTACATAATGCTATTAATATAATCCTCTATTTACAATAATTTAATAAAAGTAAAATATTTTTACTAGACTGTGTTAAGATAAATATTGCGAAGGGATATTCAATAATTAATAAATTACTAGTCCTTTCGTAAATGGATTGGCTCAAGCTGGAAAATAAAATGAAAATGAGCAATTAGCAAATCATTTGTTATATGTAGGACATTAAAGCTTTCGATTGATTTGGTTGTAACTATTACTTTGGATCGCTAATAGAAAAAAGCGCGTTTGAAATGAACTTGCAGTCCTATCTCAAGGATTTCAATCCTAGCAAGTTCGTCGTTTACGTCAGCTTGTTTATTTTTACTTGTTTGCTTGCATTTCGGTGGGATGGTCAAATCGATTGGCCTTACTGGGCAATATTTATGCCGCTGTGGATATGGAAAGGAATTGCTATACTAGGCGCTGCAGTAGGTGCTATTGTTTGGTGTCGTTATCCACATTACCGACTTGAAGGCGATTCGTACACTCAGTTTAAGGTAATCTTGATATCGCTTTCGCTTCACCTCATTCTATTAATATTTGAACTACTTGCTTGCGACAAACTCAGCTCAGGTCGCCATTTATGGGTGCTGGTCTTCATACCGTTGATTTTCGGTTCAGTAGCCAGCGTCGGAGCTTGTGTGTGGGCAGTTAAACATGATCGTTCATTCGAATTGGAATTATTTCTGGCTGTGAATGCCTTGCAATTTGTTTCTTTGCCACTTAGATTAGACCAATTCGTTCATTGGAATTGGGAAGTTGTGTTTGTTCCTATGTGGATAGTCATTTGCCTGAGTTTAGTCAGTGTACTATATAATGTAATATTTTGCGGTATTATGATGCGTACACCAGAGGTACCTATTCAACAAAAGCGAGCCGCTTTCCATGGCGCTATGGCTAATATTGTCACAGTACTCCCATTACTCTGTTTCCAGGTTATGATTTGTGATAAGTTGGATGGAGAGCTGGCAGCTCCGTATATGATAATAGTCAGCCCCCTATTGATATCACTATCCGGGTTAATTGGCCTTAGTTTTAATGCTAAAGGAGGAAACAAATGGTGGTTCGGTATGCGTAAATCCTTTTATCAGTTTCTGCTATCGGCCATGCCTTTTCTCCAAGAATATGGTAATATAGTTTACACTGTAGACCGATCGAATGCAGCACAATCTGTTCCATTGGATGCTTCGACTAGTAATGTCGATACAGATGGATTTTCGAAACACGATAAAAAGAGTAAAAAGGGTGCAAAGAATGACAGTATGAAACCGGTGATGCCTATCATCAGTATTGACATGCCTGATTAAAATTTAAGTTATAACATATGCACATAAAGAAAACCTTGAATTGTGAAATGGATGCTAATTGCATTGTAACAACTAGAATTTATAATGTAAACACATAGTTACGTATGCACATATGCATATTATTTTCTTTCGAATTTCATTTGAATTTATTTGGGTCAGAAGTTTTCAACACAAAATCTTAATTTTGAATTAAAATTAAAATTCTTCCCTAACTAATAACTAAAACATACCAGATATACAAACAGTTATAATCAAATTATTTTCATTCTTTTTATTTATAAACAAGTTTTAGCAAATTAAGTATTTTATCCAATTTTTTAGTAACTATTTCTTTTAAATTTACTAGGAATAAGGTTTAAAATAGTTGGCAAGAAAGAGTTTTCCGCCGCATATTACTTGTATTTAACAGTGGTAGTAATCAATTATTATGCACTCACTAAATGTAAATAAATGCATTAAATACACATGAAATATACTTGTGTGGTAGCAATGATTCGGCGGTACCTAGCGCAGATTTCTCGTAATCATCACAATTGTGTATTTTCCTTTCGCGTTGCAAATCATCGGACAAACGTGGAAAATTCTTATAATGGAAGTGACAAAGTTCATAATTTTCTAAAATGCAATTAGTATCATTTGGTAAATCAAAATCAAAACTGCGTCCATCACTGAGTAAAATGCGTGTACAATAGCCGTCCTCGTTACTTTCCGAAGTATACTCCGTAGCTTCTAGGGTCGGCGAATGTAACATGTGTTCAACGGCAAAAGCAACATCCGGCAACTTATATAAATCCTTGTAGAGGATTTCGTAGCATATCGCCTGGCAAATAGCAGCATCTTTGATATAGTCGCATGTATAAACGGAATCAAAATGCCTTTCGGGTGTATAAAATATCTCGTTCAACGAGCGGCGCAAAGAATTCTCTGTGTTTGCGCATATAACGTACGCATTTTTTGCGTATGGCCAAGTGATGCAGCTGCGTATCATACATTTGTTCGGATATTACCCGAAACAGGCAGGACGCATCGAAATTATTTTCGTATTTCAGTCATCCTTACTGAAAATCTAAGCGGCTACTGGTTACACTACTTGCGTGTCAACTTACTCAGGCCTGAAAAATAATTTATTTATTTATTTGAAATGTAATTATAAATAATTACATTGCAAGATAAGGCACCTAGCAACGGAGGCTATCGGCCTGCGAATTTTAAATAATACTCTGGAGTTTTGCTTGTTTTTTTGTGTTTCAAAATATTTTCTTTAAGATATATATATTTACATATGTATTGTATGAGTGCATAAGTTCGTGCCCGAGTGCAAACTAAAATTGAAATTTTTTGAAGAAAGCGCTTTTATTAATCAATTATGTATTCGCCATCATGTTCGGCAATCCACTCCCAACGTTCAACCAATTTACGGATGCCTGATTCATAGAAATCGCGCGGTTTCTCGTTGAAAAAGGTGTCAAGGTGGTTTTTGACGCCTTCCACATTTTTAAATTTTTTTCCATTCAAATTGTTCTGCAGAGATCGAAACAAATGATAATCAGAAGGTGCAATGTCGGGTGAATATGGGGGATGCGGCATGATTTCCCAATTCATCTTCTTCAGTTTGGCCAGGGTCGGTTTTGCAACATGTGGCCTGGCGTTGTCATGATTGAAAAGAACTCCTTTGCGATTGGCCAAAATCGGACGTTTTTCATCAATTGCTTTTTTCAATTCGATCAATTGCTGACAATACTTGTTGGCAGTGATCGTTTCTCCAGCTGGCAAGAGCTCAAAATAGATCACGCCTCGGATATCCCACCAAATGCACAGCAGTACCTTCATCGGATGCAATCCACCTTTCGACATCGGTTCCGCCCCTTCGTGTGCCTGTTTCCATGTTCTTTTGCGTTGAACATTGCTGTACAGGACCCATTTTTCATCACCAGTCACGAGCTGATCCAAAAAAGGTTCGTTTTTGATCCGTCGAAGCAAAGAAATTGCTGTTGACATACGGTCCACTTTGTTCTTTTCACTCAACTGATGTGGCACCCATGTATCGAGCTTCAAAGTGTACCCAACCTTTTTTAAACGACGAAACGCAGTTGATTTGTTGACGTTCAATTCACTGGCAACCTCTTCCGTCGAAATACGTGAGTTATTCGCAACTAAAGTCCTTAGAACATCGTCATCAAGCTCAGAAGGCCGTCCACTGCGAGGTTGATCTTCGAGGTTAAAATCTCCAAAACGAAATTTCGCGAACCATTTCTTTACTGTGCGGAGTGCTGGAGCACGGTCCAAATAAACTTCGCGAATATCTTAGTTGCAGCGCCCACTGTTTTTCCTTTGCGGAATTCGTATAACATAATATGACGCATATGATCTTTTTCGTTGTTCATCTTCCATGCGTCTTTTCACTAAGCAACTCAAATCAAAATGAAGTTATTTTATGCTTGATTTACAGTTCGGACTGTCACCTTTCCAACGATATATAATATGTATATATTTCTTTCACGAGCGCCACTCTCAAACGATTCGTACGGCATCCAGCGGAATCGGGCACGAACTTATGCACTCATCCAATACATGTGGGTACGTATATTCATATGCACGCATGGGTTGTGTATGTATGTATGTAAGTATATTTATACATAGCATAGCATATGTACACATGTCTGTATGTATACATCTGCAAATATATGTATGGATTTGCATATATACGAGTATATGTACATATGTATGTTTACACATATTTACGTGCATACGAGTATATGTACATATGTATGCATGTTGCAAGTGCATTTGTACGTATGTATATGCATTAGTTACGCATTAATTATTAATGTGTACGTATGTATGTAGACATGCATTAGTTACGCATATACATGGGTGTACGTATGTAGGTCCGTACGTATGTAAGTTCGTGCACGTATGTATGTATATTTGTATACACGTAAAGTGCACATATCTACATACATGTATGTATGCCTATAGGTATGTGCATATGCATGTACTTATGTATGTAAGTAGGCGTCTATACATACTCCTAAACGTCCTACTTAAAACGGATTTTTTTTTTGTCTTAATTTTCGTCATAGGGGGGAAGTAAGACCAATTTCGCGATTGGTCTTGTGGTTTTTCCTTTCGACGTTTCCACGTCCACTACCCGTACTCGGTTGTCGGGACCTGGATGTAATTGGGTGATTCTTCCCAGTCTCCATTCGTTGGGTGGAAGGTTGTCTTCTTTGATGATGACTAGGTCCCCCATTTTGAGGTTGGATTGAGGATGCCTCCGTTTGTTGCGCTTCTGCAATTCGTTAAGATATTCGGACTTCCATCTTTTGCAGAAAGTTTGGTGTAGGACACGCGGTTTTCGTCAATATTGATTTCTGGTGGTACAAGGAGAACGCTACCAACTAGAAAATGACCTGGAGTAAGCGGCTCCAAGTCTGTAGAATTGTTTGACGAGGGACTTAATGGTCGAGAATTGAGACACGATTCAACTCGACATAGGAGAGTGCTAAACTCCTCGAACGTGAACTTATGGTCGTTTGCGATTTTTCTAAAATGAATTTTAAAGCTTTTTACCCCTGCTTCCCAAAGACCACCCATGTGAGGAGCTGCAGCGGGTATAAAATGCCAATTTAGGACCTGATGTTGGAATTTGGACAATGCACTAGAACGTGCATCAGCTATGAAGGCCTTAAATTCGGCTTTCAAAGATCTAGAAGCCCCTACAAAGTTGGTTCCATTGTCCGAATACACATTTTTTGGACATCTACGCCTGGCTATGAACCTAGAAAAGGCTGCTAAAAAGGAAGCAGTGCTAAGGTCACTAGTGGCTTCTAGATGAATGGCTTTTGTTGAAAAGCAGACAAATAGGCAGAGGTAACCTTTGGAAATTCTACAACCTCTGCCGCGGTAGGACTTAATGTCGAAAGGTCCAGCAAAGTCCACTCCGGTATTTGTGAACGCTCTGGAAAAGGTAGTGCGTTCTTCTGGAAGGATTCCCATAAGTTGGGTTTGCGACCTTTTTTTGTAAATTGTGCAGACCTTGCAGTTGTGAATGACGGATCGGATCATATTCTTGACCCTCGGTATCCAGAACTGGGATCGGATGAGCCGCAGCATCAGCTGATTTTCCCCATGGATGGACACTTGGTGGACAAACTGGACATAAAGACGGGACAACCTGGTGCTATAAGGAAGAAGAATAGGATGGCGTTCACTATAAGATAGGTCCGAAGATGCGCTGAGACGTCCACCGGCTCTCATAATGCCATTTCTATCAATGAATGGGTTAAGAGGCAAGATTTCACTTTTTCCCCCAATGGATTTTCGGATTTCAATCTTTCGTATTCTTCGCGGTAATACCGTTTTTGACAAATATTTATTAGACATTGAGTCGTCAACTTGATTTCGTCGGGCGAAATTAAGTTAGACTCTATCTTAAAAGAAGATTTTGTTTTCGGATGTATTCTTTGATAGAATCTCCTTATATAGGAGATGACTCTCAAAGCTCGCGAGAAATTAGAAAATCGATTCAGTATATCCTGGGAATCGTTTACTGTTGATGTTGTGTGAGCATGCACTCTTTTTTCTTCTATAGTTGTTTGTTGTTCGATTTCGTTTACAGGCCAACTACTGTCGTCTTCTTGTAACCAAGAAGGTCCCTGCCACCACAGCAAATTGTCGACCAATTCACCGGCTGGTGATCCTCTGCTGGCCAGGTCTGCTGGGTTGGACTCTGAGCCTACATGGCGCCAGTTCTTGTTTCCAACCTTTTCAACTATTTTTGTCACTCTATTTAGTTGATTGATAATGGATTCCATTGTTTCTGCTAGAAGAACTGCGCCGCATAATTCCAGTCGAGGTAACGATATCATTTTAACTGGAGCGACTCGTGTTTTTGCCATTAGTAGGCTTACGTTAACTTTGTCCTCAATTATAATTTTTAGAAAAATTGTGGCTGCGTAGGCCTTCTCCGATGCGTCGCAGAATCCATGTATTTCTGCAGTGGCACACGGTGTGAAGTTGACCCATCTTGGTATACGGATATTGTTTATTTCCGTATACCCGTTTACAAAGGTCTGCCACCGATTCAAGGTAGTTGACGACACAGTTTCGTCCCAATCAGTTCCCTCAAGCCAAATGTTCTGCATTAAGATTTTGGCCACTATTATGATTGGTGCAAGCCATCCAAGTGGATCGAATAGCTTGGCGATCGCGGAAAGAATCGCTCTTTTCGTAATGATTCCTTTGCTGTCTATAGGTTTTGTAATGAAGTAGAAATAGTCAGACCGGGCATTCCATCTGATTCCAAGAGCCTTTACGGTGCTAGTGTCTTCGAATTCCAAAAAGTCTGTACTTAGCAAGTGTGACCTTGGTATACCATCTAAAACTTGAGTGTTGTTGGATGTCCATTTGCGCAAGGGAAAACCAAATAATGTCATTCAGGGCTGTCATGGAATCCAAGTCGGTTTTGCTTTTTATCGGAATTGCAAACCGATATTGATTTCATTTGGTGTCATGAAACCGTGTCGGTTTTGCTCTTTTCGAAATGAAACAAAACCGATGTTCGAATCAGCTGTTTTGCGTATTGACAATTTAAATGCAAATTTGTTTGACAAAATTTTATAAAATTTATTGATTTAATTGCTTTTTAATAAAGAAAGTGAAATATGGCATCTGCAGTTGTGGCTTTCATGTTGCTGGAAGAAAGCAGTAATGAAAAAAAAAATGAATGAAATGAAAAAAGAAAAATTTTGCGTGATTGCAGCAACCCACTTGAGCTGCCCAATACAGCGTTAGTATATTTATTTTAATTTTAAGGCTTTTTAATACTTAAAGCGCATTTGCAGTTTCATAGAATATTATCGACTAAATAAAGAGGCTTTCCGAATGGTACTTGATACCGGTCGAAGGTTCCACCAGTACTGCAGTTAGCAGCTTCATTGCGAATTTTGGCTGAAGGATCTTATCAAAGATCAGTTGGAAATGATTCTCGCATAAGTGTAGGTAGAAGCACGGTGTCAACGATTTTGAGTGATGTGCTTACAGTTATAGATAAGTTAATTTGTCCGCATTGGGTGAAACTTGAAATGGACTTCAACGAAAAATGCAGATCGAGGGACTATTTTTATTCAAAGTTTTTTTGTTTTCCCCTATTACGAATAAGAATATAATATAATTAATATTTATTATTATTCAAAACCATTATTTACTCACATTTCTACTTAATTTGTAACTGAAAGTGGAAAAAAACGTTTACACAAATCAAATCCAATAGCGGTAAGTTGCTTGGATTGTTTCCAATAACAAAACCGATAATTTTGGTTTCTGTGACACCTAAAACCGACACTAATTCCGATTCGAACATAAAACCGATAACATCGGATTTCATGACACCAAAGCAATTTTTTTGTCGGTTTCAATTCCAATTCCGACAGCAATTGGATTCCATGACAGCCCTGATTATATTTATTAAACACCAGCCACCCAACTTTATGCTGAAATAATATATTTTGTGTCTGTGAAATATTTGTGCACCCGTGTGTATGTAGTAGCGCGAAATCAGAAAAAAAAGAAAACGGGAGACAATCTGCTCTATTTTGGCTCAAAATAAAATATAAAAAATGTCGCGATAGTGAAACAAAGCCAATTAAAAAACTTATTAAAGAATCATATATAGCAAAATAAAAGTGAATTATTGCAACGATAATTGTTAATGTATATGTATATATATGGTATCAAAAAATATACTCCGCTATATTGAATTCCAAAGAACAACAACAATATGTGATAACACGAAATGGCTGTTTCTCGCGGTTTAAATATCTTTTCCGTTTATATAAATTATTAAAGTGAATTCGCTATAACAATTTTATCTGAAAAAAAAAAAATTACTCGCGATTTATACTGATGTGTTCCCCTTTTCTTTTTTGCTTTCGGAGATAAACGCGTAATCGATGATGGTGCACAAATATTTTTTTTTTTTTTCTTTCACTTATTATTTTCTCAGTTTTATTTAAAAACGCGAATTTTTTTTTTTTTTTTTTACAACTTTTTTTTAGTGCATTGAAATAAAAAACCACGTACCTTGCAATTATTGGTTGTTGACAAAAAAAAAATATTGTGGATAAGCTGATCGTGTGGCACGTTGGTGTGTGTTTGGCAATACGAGTATATTGCGTTGATGCAGTTGTGTTGCGGTGATGCAGTTGTGATGCTGTGATGCAGTTGTGGTGCGGTGATGCAGTTAGGTTGCGGTGATGCAGTTATGGAGTTGGCACAATCAGGGCTGTCATGGAATCCAATTGCTGTCGGAATTGGAATTGAAACCGACAAAAAAATTGCTTTGGTGTCATGAAATCCGATGTTATCGGTTTTATGTTCGAATCGGAATTAGTGTCGGTTTTAGGTGTCACAGAAACCAAAATTATCGGTTTTGTTATTGGAAACAATCCAAGCAACTTACCGCTATTGGATTTGATTTGTGTAAACGTTTTTTTCCACTTTCAGTTACAAATTAAGTAGAAATGTGAGTAAATAATGGTTTTGAATAATAATAAATATTAATTATATTATATTCTTATTCGTAATAGGGGAAAACAAAAAAACTTTGAATAAAAATAGTCCCTCGATCTGCATTTTTCGTTGAAGTCCATTTCAAGTTTCACCCAATGCGGACAAATTAACTTATCTATAACTGTAAGCACATCACTCAAAATCGTTGACACCGTGCTTCTACCTACACTTATGCGAGAATCATTTCCAACTGATCTTTGATAAGATCCTTCAGCCAAAATTCGCAATGAAGCTGCTAACTGCAGTACTGGTGGAACCTTCGACCGGTATCAAGTACCATTCGGAAAGCCTCTTTATTTAGTCGATAATATTCTATGAAACTGCAAATGCGCTTTAAGTATTAAAAAGCCTTAAAATTAAAATAAATATACTAACGCTGTATTGGGCAGCTCAAGTGGGTTGCTGCAATCACGCAAAATTTTTCTTTTTTCATTTCATTCATTTTTTTTTTCATTACTGCTTTCTTCCAGCAACATGAAAGCCACAACTGCAGATGCCATATTTCACTTTCTTTATTAAAAAGCAATTAAATCAATAAATTTTATAAAATTTTGTCAAACAAATTTGCATTTAAATTGTCAATACGCAAAACAGCTGATTCGAACATCGGTTTTGTTTCATTTCGAAAAGAGCAAAACCGACACGGTTTCATGACACCAAATGAAATCAATATCGGTTTGCAATTCCGATAAAAAGCAAAACCGACTTGGATTCCATGACAGCCCTGAATATAGTGGTGGTTATCCAAATGTTCACTTGAAGTAATAAAAAGAGCAAAGCTTGTGATGAGTGAAGTGAATCTGGATCCGCTTGATCAATTTCAATATTATCCGGCTCGAAGGACCAATAATTACGTGCGGGCGATATTGGCGCTCACACGTAACACAATTAAAGAAAAGAAAAATGTTCGAATTAGATTCAATATAATGTCTTTATTAAAAGAATACTAATAATATGGGTACAATTTTCTAATAAGACGTTTTGCAATACATATATATATATATATATAATTGGCAATTACCTTGAGTGGCGCAGTGTTGTTTTGTTTTGTTTTGTTTTGTTTTGTTTTGTTTTGTTTTGTTTTGTTTTGTTTTGTTTTGTTTTGTTTTGTTTTGTTTTGTTTTGTTTTGTTTTGTTTTGTTTTGTTTTGTTTTGTTTTGTTTTGTTTTGTTTTGTTTTGTTTTGTTTTGTTTTGTTTTGTTTTGTTTTGTTTTGTTTTGTTTTGTTTTGTTTTGTTCTGTTCTGTTCTGTTCTGTTCTGTTCTGTTCTGTTCTGTTTTGTTCTGTTCTGTTCTGTTCTGTTCTGTTCTGTTCTGTTCTGTTCTGTTCTGTTCTGTTCTGTTCTGTTCTGTTCTGTTCTGTTCTGTTCTGTTCTGTTCTGTTCTGTTCTGTTCTGTTCTGTTCTGTTCTGTTCTGTTCTGTTCTGTTCTGTTCTGTTCTGTTCTGTTCTGTTCTGTTCTGTTCTGTTCTGTTCTGTTCTGTTCTGTTCTGTTCTGTTCTGTTCTGTTCTGTTCTGTTCTGTTCTGTTCTGTTCTGTTCTGTTCTGTTCTGTTCTGTTCTGTTCTGTTCTGTTCTGTTCTGTTCTGTTCTGTTCTGTTCTGTTCTGTTCTGTTCTGTTCTGTTCTGTTCTGTTCTGTTCTGTTCTGTTCTGTTCTGTTCTGTTCTGTTCTGTTCTGTTCTGTTCTGTTCTGTTCTGTTCTGTTCTGTTCTGTTCTGTTCTGTTCTGTTCTGTTCTGTTCTGTTCTGTTCTGTTCTGTTCTGTTCTGTTCTGTTCTGTTCTGTTCTGTTCTGTTCTGTTCTGTTCTGTTCTGTTCTGTTCTGTTCTGTTCTGTTCTGTTCTGTTCTGTTCTGTTCTGTTCTGTTCTGTTCTGTTCTGTTCTGTTCTGTTCTGTTCTGTTCTGTTCTGTTCTGTTCTGTTCTGTTCTGTTCTGTTCTGTTCTGTTCTGTTCTGTTCTGTTCTGTTCTGTTCTGTTCTGTTCTGTTCTGTTCTGTTCTGTTCTGTTCTGTTCTGTTCTGTTCTGTTCTGTTCTGTTCTGTTCGGATTCGATAGCAAGTTTCCACTCATCACTATCAGGATTAGCGTATCTATTTCAGCTGTACCCAAAAATACGTCATCATTTGCGTCTTCTGAAACAACATCTGACTCAATAGGCTGAACGTCTTCTATAGAATTTCGAATTTTATCATCAACGGATACTTTAGAGCTTGGATCATTTAACATCTCGAGCACATATAATCTAATGGGAGTTAGGCACACATATTAGATAACCTTTTCCATCTCGAGGATACCCTACAAATATGCCTTCTACAGCTCTTGGTTACCTGGATCCTTATTCAGCACCATAACGTTTGATCCAAAAATCTTCAATGATGCGCCTAAACCAGACGCAGCAGCAGGGAGCGAGCCATATCCATCAATGTTCGGTTCATCCTTTCTGCCAACCCGTTCTGCTCCGGAGTTCGAGGAACACTAAATCTTCTCAAAATTCTGCAAGGTACTGATCGAAATTATTATTGCAATATATGGTACACGGCCATTACCCGATTGTAAACATTTTATTTTGTGGCCCGTTTGTCTTTCAATGCATGTTTGACATAATTTGAATGCAGTAAAAACATCAAGGTCGCAAAAACAGCTGGTACGATGAGGACTGCCGTGTCGCAGTGGAGAGAAAACAGACAAACAAGACGCATTTGTCGACAAAGAAAAGATAGAGCCCGATATTGATGACGATGGAAAAGTTGTTCCATTACCCGACTATGAAGAAGTCCGAATAGCAATCGTCCGCTTAAAAAATAACAAAGTGGCAGGGATTGATGGATTACCGGCCGAGCTATTCAAATATGATGCTGAAGAACTAATCAGGTGCATGCGTCAGCTTCATAAAAAGGTGATCCCACAGTCTGCGCCAATTACCATGGAATAAGCCTACTTAATATCGCATATAAGGTCCTATCAAGCGTATTGTGTGAAAGACTAAAGCTCACCGTCAACAAATTGATTGGACCTTATCAGTGTGGCTTTAGACCTGGTTAGTCAACCGTTGACCAGATATTCACCATGCGCCAAATCTTGGAAAAAACCGTGAAAAGATAATCGACACCCACCACCTTTTCGTCGATTTTAAAGCCGCCTTCGACAGCACGAATAGGAGCTGCCTTTTCGCCGCTATGTCTGATTTTAATATCCCCGCAAAACTTATACGGCTATGTAAACTGACGTTAAGCAACACTAAAAGCTCCGTCAGGATCGGGAAGGACCTCTCCGAGCCGTTCGATACCAAACGAGGTTTCAGACAAAGTGACTTTTTATCGTGTGACTTTTTCAATTTAATGCTGGAAAAAATAATACGAGCAGCAGAGCGGAATAGAGAAGGTACAATCGTCTATAAGAGTGTACAGCTGATATCGACATTATTGGCCTCAACAACCGCGCCGTGAGTTCTGCTTTCTCCAGGCTTGATAAAGAAGCGAAACGAATGGGTCTGGTAGTGAATGAGGGCAAGACAAAATATCTCCTGTCATCAAACAAACAGTCATCGCATTCGCGACTCGGCTCCCACGTCACTGTTGACAGTCAAAACTTCGAGGTCGTAGATAATTTCGTCTATCTAGGGACCAGCACCAACACCAACAACAATGTCAGCCTGGAAATCCACCGCAGAATCACTCTTGCCAACAGGTGCTATCTTGGACTGAGTAGCCAATTGAAAAGTAAAGTCCTCTCTCGGCATTAACAACGGCGAATACCGCAGACGATGGAACGATGAGCTGAACGATGATATTGACATAGCTCAGCGAATGAAGAGACAGCGGCTACGCTGGCTAGGCCATGTCGTCCGATTGGATGAAAGCACTCCAGCTTTGAAAGTATTTGATGCAGTACCCGCTGGTGGAAGCAGAGGAAGAGGAAGACCTCCAATCCGTTGGAAGGATCAAGTGGAGAGTGACCTGGGTTCACTTGGCATTTCCAACTGGCGCCAGGCAGCAGAAAAGAAGAATGGCGCTCTTACATTGATTCTGCTATTATCACGTAAGCGAGGCCAACGCCAATAAAGGAGAAGAAGTAAATACATCAAATTTTTGTCGCAAAAAGTATTCCTGACACCATCTCCAACAGCGAACAGTCATCTGTAAAGGTGACAAAATACCTTGAACGTCTACAACTTTTAGTAGTTCTCTACATGGTTACATTTTGACAATTCCTTAGTTTTGTTGAATTTAATCGAAGGTAGTTGGCCATTACGAAGAATTCTAAATAAATCTTTCGCATTCAAGTGACCATGCTTGTTGAATTTAATCGAAGGTAGTTGGCCATTACGAAGAATTCTAAATAAATCTTTCGCATTCAAGTGACCATGCCGACAATGCCATTTGAATACATCGGAACACTTTTCTTATACAACGCCACATTCGCTATTTTCACGCAAGAAATACAATTCACCTTTTCGATCTGCGATATGATTAGTTTTCAGTACTTATCATTAACAAATGCACCATTTTTATAAAAAGTTACTGTATGTCCTTTATCTGTGATCTTCGCAACAGAAACTAGGTTCGTTCGTAAATCCGGTACAAATAAAGTATTCTTGAGCTCAATTTGTCTTTTACCCATATCACCAGCTACTCGAAGTTGAACCGTACCCTCGTCTTTTACATCCGCGTAAGCCTGACATGCAAGGTTTAATTTAGCCTTAGGTGAATTACTAATATTTGAAAAATTCGAAGCATCGCCACATAAATGCGCCGTACACTCGCTGTTAAGAATCCATGCATGCTGACTACTCATATCACAATATGAGACTTACAAACATTGGCTTTGTGACCAGGTGCACCACACTTAAAACATATAAAAATGCCTTTCGAAAACTTTTTATCATTTTTCTTCAAACATTTCTTTGCTATACTCACGCGCCATAGCAATAACAGCACATCCAGAACTTTTTTTGCGTGCTTCACTCTCTTCAATAATTTTAATTTTCAATACGTCAACCGTGGGCAGCTCATTTCGTGATTCAATAGCACACCGAAAATTCTTCTAAGATGACAGAAGGCTATACAAAAGCATAATGGACAATAAGTCACCATTAATCGGTTTTCAAGTTTATCCACAGCATCGAAAAATATAGCGATATGCTCTCTCACGTTACCACCTTCACGCGAGGGTCTCTTCTTAAGGGGTTAGGGGTAGTCAGAGGCACGAAAAAATGAGAATTTTCAGTATTTTTTTTTTGCTATTAAATAATTTTATTTTACAAAAGTAGTGATATGGTATTATTAAACAATGTTTTGACTTGAAGTCACGAAAATTTCGAAAAAAAAAAATTTATTTCCGAAGTTACAGCTGTCTGTGTTAACCCAGTTCCAAAAAAAGGTCCTTGCGGTGACAATCATAAGTCCTTGGAGATTCATCTGAAATCAATCGGATAAAAAAAAATAGTTTTATAAATAAATAATCCTGGGCCTGATCGAAGGATTTTATTTTTTTTTCAAAAATTAACAAAAGGCGGCCTCAGGAAATTTTTTTCTAGATTTTTGGGAAAAAATCAACAGTTAATTGGTCTTAAAAAATCGAAATTTTTCACAAAATAAAAATCCTTCGATCAGGCCCGAGTTTATTATGTATTCTACAAGCTGTATAAATTTCATTAAAATCAACTGAGCGGTTTTCGAGTTACAGTTGTCACCAGTTCAAAAAACATAGTTTTGAGAAAAACGCGTTTAAAGTTTCACACAGCGCTTTGAAAGGCCCGAGCTCTCTTTGTTATTTGTCGAATAACTTAAAAACGAATTATCGGATTAACTTGAAATTTTCAGAGATTATTTTTAAGATATTATACTTAACGAAAATGCAAAAAAAAAAATTTTTTTTTTGAAAATCCTGACTACTCCTAACCCCTTAAGCCTTTTACAATAAAACACCTCGCGTTTCGAATTGAATTTTAACAAATGTTTATTTTATTATTAATAAGAAACGTCTTTATGGTTTTACTTTGTATTTGTGTGTTACAAATTTTTTGAGTATGTAAGTGTCTTTATATATGTTATATATGAATATAAGTTATTTTATTTAATTATAAATTTATCGCCCCGTGCGCGCTCGCCGATTATTTGATAAGAAAATCTCTTCGATTGTTCGCCAAGCACGGCTTTTATAGCTGCATGAGCTGGAGAAAGTCGCATTAGGGTGCGCACACAATATTAGGGTGGTGTCCTGTTAAGCGCAAGCTTCAATACTGGGCCACCCTGCACGAAGTGCTGAATTAAACTCGTTTTCGTTGGGGCCGTGGATGGTGCTGGTTCCCCCTGTGGTTCCAGATGTTATTTCTGCTGTTGCGCTTTTCTTCGGAACTACGACAGGTTCTCTTGGGATGAGAAATCGTGACCCGATTTGGCTGTCCGTTTCCTGGAAAGAAAAAGTCGGAGGTATACTGCAGCGGAAAGTGCTTTTTCATAATTTTTCGATTATTATTATTTGGATGACGCAGACATGAATGAGAGTCATGCTGCCGATAGGAGTCTGTTCTACGGGACTTGTAGAACTTATTTGGAATGCGTCCTTGGAAAAACTCTGATCTAGGGGTGATCCGAGTATGCAATCCGCAAATCTTCTCATGAGGTGAGCAGTGCGATTGCGTGTTATTTCTGCCGACCGATTGGGAATAATGATCTGGGGTGATCATCACAGCTTTTTGTGTACTTTGACTAGGGGAGGTCAAAGTTGTGGTTCTCTGTGTGTCTTGACTCGGGGTGGTCAAGTGTGCCTGTGTGTGTTTATTTTGACTCGGGGAGGTCAAAATTGTGGTTCTCTGTGTGGCTTGACTCGGGGTGGTCAAGCGTGCCTGTGTGTGTTTATTTTGACTGGGGGATATCAAAGTTGGGTTTCTCTGTGGGTCTTGACTCGGGGTGGTCAAGTGTGCCTGGTTGGGTTTATTTTGACGCGGGGAGGTCAAGGGCACATTTCTTTTATTTAGTCGGTCATATCCATGAGTTGGGCTTATGTGCAAAAGAGAGTTATGCTTTTGATTGCAAGTCAAGCATGTGTTTTGTGATGTGCACCGTCTAAGGGTATGGTGCAACGCAAGGCAATTTACACAAATGTTATTATTTTTTATAAATTTGTACCGTTGGGGTATCGGCAGTTTCTTGAATTGCTTGCAATGCTTGAGAGTGTGATTCTTTTGGCACAATTTACACGATGGGTGGATATTCCGTTGAGAAAGAATAGGCTTAGTTATGTTATGCGAAGTAGGGGATTTCGCGAGCTTGTGTTCAACGCATTCTTTAATTTCGAATTGTCTGCAAAGAAATTCTTTCATTTGTTGCCATGTTGGGCACTGCTTTCGGGATGCGAGAGATTGCTCCCATAGCATTAGAGAATTTCCTGGTAATGCGGATGAGCATATATTCACTAGAATTGGGTCCCAGCTTTCAGTGGTTGTGCCGAGAGTTTCGAGCACTGATAAACAATTAGTGATTGTTGAGTATAAATCAATAAGCTCTTCGCTGGTTTCTTTTCGAACTTTGGGTAAGTTCAATAATTTTGTGATCTGATTGTCGACTAATTGGCGCTTGTTCAGCCATTTTAGGAGTTTGTCCTATTTGGGATCTAGAACTTGGCTGATTCACTGCACTAATTAACTTTAGTTGCTCAGCAATTTTTGCTTTAGTGTTTTCATAAGTATCAATGGTAAATGGTAAATTGATACTTTCCTTCCGCCAGCGCAAGAAAATTTGCAGGGAGATCTTCTTTGTCTTTTTGGAATAAGACATCGTATGCGATACAATATTTTATTAAGCGATCATTTGTTGCGTCAAATATTTGCGCACACGGGTAGTGTGGTTTGCTTTTAGCTGCTACATGAGGAGAAGCAGCATTAGTGGCGGGGTGTGCCTTAAGTTGCGTTGGAGATTTCTTTGGGGGTATCTTGGATGAGATACTTAGCCGTGGACTTTGATCTTTCGGCATTTTGAAATATTAAGTTATTTAAATTTATTTAAATTTTTTTTTAATTTATACAATAATTTTTGTTTTTAAACAAGTTTACACTTAGCCTCGGGGAACTAGTGTTGCAGGAAATTGGGTGTAGTTGAGAACTACTTGAATATATAGTGACCCAGAGGTGTTTACTGCTGGGTTGGGATGCAGTTTATATGTGTGTATGTGTGTGCATATGCTTGCAATGCTATGCTTCAGTTGAAATGAGAGCGAGTTAGATCAGCGGCTGCAGTATATGTGCGCTTGTGTGTTCGCTGTAATGCTTAAGCTGTGCTTGAGAAAGCACAAAAGAAAATAGAAAAACAGAGCACAAGAGGGAATTTGTGCGTTTATGATACTCTTTAAATGCCAGAAGAGAAATATTATTGCCGAAATTTGGTCTTTGTAAGTACATATGTACTTATTTTAATGAAGTGATAGCGGGAATGGATGCACTATTTTTTGAACAATTGTTTTTGTTGAGAAATGAAACAGGAGAGTGTCTATTTTGAACTCTGTGAATTTGGGAACACTATTGGGAAAAGTGTTGTAACAAATTTTCTTGGATATGTATGTACGAGTATGCATGTAGATATGCTTAATTTGCAAATTCGAAATCGAGGTCAACAACCTTTAAGATCGCGTTGGAAAAAAAACAAGTATATTTTGTAAATTTAGAGATTTTACTTTTGTTGAGAAACCAAAGTGTTTTGTCCTACATACATATGTACATATAAAAAGTATGTAGGTATTTCAATGTACCAAAATATCGCGGGTTAATTTTTTGATTTCTGCTTTTGCATATTGTATGCAGATTTGAATTTTAACTTTTTTTTTTTTTGGATGCGTATACAATATTTCTATTGGGAAATTTATTAAATTTATACAATTCTTACGTTCCTTTTATTGATTCCTTGGTGCCAGCGTTGTTTTCCAGATCCTGCATCCGGTTGTTGGAGTAGGGATGTTCTGCTACTGTTGTTGTTGCTTTGTATTGCAGTTGTTGTAGTTGCAGATGTTTTGCTGTGTTGTATGGTGACTTGCGGCAAGTTCCTGTGGTGTCTTCCTTCTCTTGACCAATATTGTTGTAACTTTTTGTATAAAAGTAACCTTTTTTTTCTTTTTTTTTGGTACTTTGTACAATTGTATGTACGTGTATGTGTATTTTTTCTATTTTTTCACTCGTCACCGTCACTGCTTCTTTATGTAAAATTTTTTGTTCTTATTTTCTTTTTATTTTTTGTGTACAGTTCACATGTGAAACCACTGCATTTTGTAACTTTTTTCACCTCGATTTAAATGTACTGTCTAATTAAGGTGCCACTTCAAGGGTGGCTCGAAGGACCATGTTCACGCGCGGGTCTCTTCGTACGCCTGTCGAAATAAAACACCTCGCGTTTCGTATTTAATTTTAACAAATGTTTATTTTATTATTAATAAGAAACGTCTTTATGGTTTTACTTTGTATTTGTGTGTTACAAATTTTTTGAGTATGTAAGTGTCTTTATAGGTATATGTTATATATGAATATAAGTTATTTTAATTAATTATAAATTTATCGCCCCGTGCGCGCTCGCCGATTATTTGATAAAAAATCTCTCGATTGTTCGCCAAGCACGGCTTTTATAGCTGCATGAGCTGGAGAAAGTCGCATTAGGGTGCGCACACAATATTAGGGTGGTGTCCTGTTAAGCGCAGGCTTCAACAGTATTCCTGACACCATCTCCAACAGCGAACAGTCATCTGTAAAGGTGACAAAATACCTTGAACGTCTACAACTTTTAGTAGTTCTCTACATGGTTACATTTTGACAATTCCTTAGTTTTGTTGAATTTAATCGAAGGTAGTTGGCCATTACGAAGAATTCTAAATAAATCTTTCGCATTCAAGTGACCATGCCGACAATGCCATTTGAATACATCGGAACACTTTTCTTATACCATACAACGCCACATTCGCTATTTTCACGCAAGAAATACAATTCACCTTTTCGATCTTCGATATGATTAGTTTTCAGTACTTATCATTAACAAATGCTCCATTTTTATAAAAAGTTACTGTATGTCCTTTATCTGTGATCTTCGCAACAGAAACTAGGTTCGTTCGTAAATCCGGTACAAATAAAGTATTCTTGAGCTCAATTTGTCTTTTACCCATATCACCAGCTACTCGAAGTTGAACCGTACCCTCGCCTTTTACATCCGCGTAAGCCTGACATGCAAGGTTTAATTTAGCCTTAGGTGAATTACTAATATTTGAAAAATTCGAAGCATCGCCACATAAATGCGCCGTACACTCGCTGTTAAGAATCCATGCATGTTTCGCATGCTGACTACTCATATCACAATATGAGACTTACAAACATTGGCTTTGTGACCAGGTGCACCACACTTAAAACATATAAAAATGCCTTTCGAAAACTTTTTATCATTTTTCTTCAAACATTTCTTTGCTATACTCACGCGCCATAGCAATAACAGCACATCCAGAACTTTTTTTGCGTGCTTCACTCTCTTCAATAATTTTAATTTTCAATACGTCAACCGTGGGCAGCTCATTTCGTGATTCAATAGCACACCGAAAATTCTTCTAAGATGACAGAAGGCTATACAAAAGCATAATGGACAATAAGTCACCATTAATCGGTTTTCAAGTTTATCCACAGCATCGAAAAATATAGCAATATGCTCTCTCACGTTACCACCTTCATTGAGTTTTTGTAACATGAGTTGTTTCAGAAGTGTTGCGACTCGATGGTTGAATTGATAAAATCAAGTCCGCTTTAGCCTTTTTATCAGACTTCAGCCATGCACTCTTTCCATCACCATCCGGCGACACACCTACCCTTAACATATCCCATAGTTTATTTTTGGTGGTATCAAAATCAAAATTCTCTTTTGATAAGAGCTCAATTCTCGATGATGATGCAAAGGTTAAGTGACATCGGATCGCTTAACACATACAAGACTCAATCGGGAACTAGTCGAAATTGAAGACGCGACCCAACAGGAAACTATCAAAAAGGCACTCGCACTCAATTTGCAAGAAGGAAATGCTCAACTTGCATAGAGTGGGTATCGAACTCGGGCCAACCATTTCCTTCAAACATATTGTTTTCATTATTTATGTAGTTTTAATCACCTGCGATCACAGGATTTCAGAAAAATTTTAAAATTTGAGAAAAACCCTAAAGAATATAACAAAACTTAATTAATTATTTATATATAATAATAATTTACAAAAAAAAATTGTTTTTGCTAAAAAAAATGTTCACCCTTCAAGTTGGACTTGAACTCGAGCCATACGAATATCTTCACCTTCAATGGTAAATTATTGCGAGTTTTGCCTGCGCCTATACCAACTTCACCACAAGAAAGTGAGTTTTCGGAGCGTTTAATGCTTGATCATATGCGAAATATGGTAAAATTCATTAATTAGAGCTGAAGCCTTAAAAATGTAAGATTTTAGCGAACTCAAACTATGAGGTATTTCGACCGAGCTCCGCCTCCAATTTGTAGTTTTGCGTCTTGATGTTTTACCAACAAATGGAGGGACCTATAGTGTAGACAAGCCGCCTATGAACGGTTGAAGGTTTTTTTTTACGAGGAGCCTTTTATTTCATGTCCGAAATACACTTTGAGGGGTGGACATTCCCTGCCGAGGGGCGACCGCAAATAACTTAATTTATTATTTAAATTAATTTTCCATAACTTTCGGATGTTGGTGGCATCGGGATTTGAACCCGAGCCCTCCGAATGTCAGTACGCAATGCTAACCACTGCTACCGCGGCCGCTTACTTATATTTATTTCCCTAGCCTAATTTACTTTACCTAATTTAATTTTATTTATTTTATTTTGTATCTCTATTTCATTTTATTTTATTTATTGCAATTTATTTAAATTAATTTAATTTTTTATTATTTTTTAATAAATTTCATTTTATTTTATATAAATTTATTTTATTTACTGTTATTTATTTAATTTAAATTTATTTTATGTCTTAACTTTATTTTTAAATATTTTATTTTATTTTATTTATTTTGTCTTATTTATTTTAATTTAATTTAAATTAATTTTAATTACACCGGCGCGTCGTGGGATTGAAGCGCACCGATGTATATTTAATGAATATGAAATAAACCAAGTAGAAAATAAAAGATTAGTTTTTCTGTTGATAGTGAATGTGCACTAAATCTTTTGTTGATTTAAGTATGGGTTTTACCTGTACAATAGTATGTGGTGGATGAGGGTGATGGCTGGTGGTTCGCTGATGGTTCGCTGGTTAGGACACGTCCGTTCACTTGTGCTTATAATATCGCAATACCGTATAGGAATAATAAGTTCTTACCGTTTGCCATAAATTCGGTAAACGGTTCATGTAAATATTTAAAGAAAGATTTTCATTGGAAGTATTAGGGTGGTACGTAACGAGGGGTAATTTAGGCTTTTGGCCTAAACAAATTTTATTTTGTTTTATTTTATTTTATTTTATTTTATTTTCTTTTATTGAATTTAATAGAATGTAATGTTATTTTATTTTGTTTTATTTCCTTAATTTAATTTATATTAATTTTATTTTGTTTTATTTTATTTTATTTTCTTTTATTGAATTTAATATAACTAATGTTAATGTTATTTTAGTTTGTTTTACTTCCTTAAAATAGATTTCATATAATGCGAGAAGAACTCAGTCTTCCCAGTATACCAGCTCTACTTAACAATTTCACTAAACAAAATGTATATAACGTAATGAACATTTTAAGAATTAGCAATATTTTGTACAGTATTTAAGATATAATAAATTATACAAATATTTAGCAGGTCGACAGACTATTAGCTGCTAGTACCTACTATTAAGTTTATTTCTAATAATTTATTTGTTAAATAAACTGATTTTAATAATAATAATATATGTACATGTGTATGTGTTCTGAAAATAGTGAAATCTATATGTATAGTAAAAGGGGATTTCATTCATAAATCGTTTGTTTTCATTCGCTAATCCTCGCATATTCTCACATACCCCCGCATTTGCTTTCCCACAACCCGATTCGTCAACGAAAATGAAATGAAATGAAATTGCCACCTCCACTTTTCTTCAAAAACAATTTGTATATACGTATGTGTATACGTACATATACCTACAGTGGTTGTTGGTTAAAGCCTACCAACAACCACACTACACACTGAACAAACGAATCTCCGCACAAAGAGGAAGGTGACAACACAATCTAACAGAGGGACCGGCCAGCTAAGTGGAGATGGTGTGGGTCGCTAGCTATGTACACTAACAAAACTATTCGCAAGGAAGGAAAACAACAGAAAGTGGATTTTACTAACGCTGGTATAAACAAATGCACGACAACAATTAAGGGGTTAGGGGTAGTCAGAGGCACGAAAAAATGAGAATTTTCAGTATTTTTTTTTTGCTATTAAATAATTTTATTTTACAAAAGTAGTGATATGGTATTATTAAACAATGTTTTGACTTGAAGTCACGAAAATTTCGAAAAAAAAAAAATTTATTTCCGAAGTTACAGCTGTCTGTGTTAACCCAGTTCCAAAAAAAGGTCCTTGCGGTGACAATCATAAGTCCTTGGAGATTCATCTGAAATCAATCGGATAAAAAAAAATAGTTTTATAAATAAATAATCCTGGGCCTGATCGAAGGATTTTATTTTTTTTCAAAAATTAACAAAATGGCGGCCTCAGGAAATTTTTTTCTAGATTTTTGGGAAAAAATCAATAGTTAATTGGTCTTAAAAAATCGAAGTTTTTCACAAAATAAAAATCCTTCGATCAGGCCCGAGTTTATTATGTATTCTACAAGCTGTATAAATTTCATTAAAATCAACTGAGCGGTTTTCGAGTTACAGTTGTCACCAGTTCAAAAAACATAGTTTTGAGAAAAACGCGTTTAAAGTTTCACACAGCGCTTTGAAAGGCCCGAGCTCTCTTTGTTATTTGTCGAATAACTTGAAATTTTCAGAGATTATTTTTAAGATATTATACTTAACGAAAATGCAAAAAAAAAAAATTTTTTTTTTGAAAATCCTGACTACCCCTAACCCCTTAAGCAACGATATAAGACAAAATAAACAAAATATATTTTTGGGGTGCACCCGAGGTGAGGTCCAACCAAACTGGTTACGAACCCACTCGCACTACTTCCGTGCTGCCGGAGGTAACTTTAACCCGCCTGTATGACTGGGATCTGGGTGCGGGATGCTAAAAGTAGGGGTATGGGAAAGACGAAGAAACGACACTGTCGGCACGACAAAAAAACGTAAGACAACAATAAATCAACTAAATGATACTTAGGATTTCTCAGCCGGGTGTGGGTACCCAACTTCCGTGCTCCTCCGGGGATGCCGCCAAACTTCGGTTCCGCCACTGGAAACCACTAAAAACAACACTATTCCGTAACACAAAAAAATCAGGCTCCAACTGCTCTTTCACTATTGCCCCGTCTGGCAAAACACGATAATATTCTATATTTTTATAAAAAAAAAAATATTATTATTCTTTTTCTCACTAATAAATCGCGCGTCTGCTCAAAAAAAAAGATGTTGACACTTTCAAAGACTACAAGAATCTGATCCGGCACGCACTTACGAGCCAGGCCGCAAGCTACGCGTCGGCCTTCAGAATTCTCAGGCGAGTGTATATTGGTGCCCAATCATTTGGCGCCGCCCCCATTACCCAAAGGGACAGAGTTGTATAGCGCACGTCACCATGGCACACCAAGTACACTGGGATAATTTTCCCCTCGCCGTATAAAAAGAAAGGCGACACCCCTTTTTACGTAATACCCGCGCAAAGCATTCCGTTTCCCTAATATTTGTTAGTGGAGGAACCGTTTTGTCGAACACCTCCTTTTGGAGACTTATACCACTGGGTAGGCACACACCGATTGCAACCGTGCCAACAATTCCTGGATTTAAATTATACAAATATTTTTCCGACAGATGCCACTGCAAACAAACAAACACAAAAGAAGTTTTTGTTGCGGCCAGTACGCGACAAAATGAAATGAAATGAAACGAAATGAAATGAAATGGATAGAAATGAAATGATCTGAATAGAAATGAAATGAATAGAAATGAGCAGAAATGAATAGAAATTAACAGAAATTAATAGAAATGAATAGGAATGAGCAGAAATGAGTAGAAATGAAACGAAATAGTAATAACTTAATAAAATTTTATAAAATTGAATGTAATTGAATATAATTGAAAAAAAAAATTACAAAAATTGAAAAAAGGTAGTAAAATTGAATAAAATAAAATTTAATAAAAGTTAATAAAATTTAATAAATCTGAGTAAAACTTAATAAAATTTAATAAAATTAAATAAAATTTAATAAAATTAAATGAAATTGAATAAAAATTAATAAAATGTAATAAATTTGAATAACATGTAATAAAATTGAATAAAATGTAATAAAATTGAAAAAAAAATGTAATTAAATTGAATAAAATTTAATAAAATATAAAAAAATTGAGTAGAAATGAATAAAAATGTATCAAATTGAATAAAATTGAATAAATATAAAAAGATATAATAAAGTTGAATAAAATTTAAGCAAATAGAATAAAATTGTATAAAATAATATTTAATAAGATGTAATAAAATTGATCGAAATTGATCAAAATTGAATAAAATTGAATTAAATTTAATAAAATTTAATAAAATTGAATAAAATTGAATAAAATTAACAAGATTAATTAAAATTGAATATAGTTGTATCAAAATGAATAAATATTGTTAAAATTTAATAAAAATTAATAAAATTTAATACAAACTAATAAAATTTAATAAAATTGAATAAAACTTAATAAAATTTTAATAAACTATAATCAAATTTAATAAAGTTTAATAAAAATTAAATAAATGTAATAAAATGTAATTAATTTTAATTAAATTTAATAAAATTTAATAAAACTTAATAAAATTTAACAAACCTTGATAAAATTTAATTAAATTGAATAAAAATTAATAAATAAAATTTAATAAAATTGAATACAATTTAATAAAATAGAATAAAATTGAGTGAAATTGATCAAAATTGAAAATGAATAGAAATGAGCAGAAATGAACAGAAATTAATAGAAATTAATAGAAATTAACAGAAATTAATAGAAATGAATTGGAATGTGCAGAAATGAATGGAAATAATAGAAATGAAATAAAATAGTAATAGCTTAATAAAATTTTATAAAATTGAATAAAATTGAATATAAATGAACATAATTGAAACAAAAACAATAAAATTAAAAAAAAGGTAATAAAAGTGAATAAAATGAAATTTAATAAAAGCTAATAAAACTTAATAAATCTGAGTAAATTTTAATAAAAGTTAATAAAATTGAATGAAATTGAATAAAATTGAATAAAAATTTATATAATTTAATAAAATTTAACATAACTTAATGAGGTTTATCAAAATTTAATAAAATTTAACAAAATTTAATAAAAATTAATAAAGTTTAATAAAATTCAATAAAGTTTAATAAAATTAAATAAAATTTAATCAATTTTAATGAAATTTAATAAAGTTTAATAAAATTTAATAAAAATTAATTAAATGTAATAAAATGTAATAAACTTTAATTAAAGTTAATAAAATTTAATAAATCTTAATAAAATTTAATAAAATTTGATAAAACTTAATAGAATTGAATAAAATTGAATAAATATTAATAAAATTTATTAAATATGAATTAAATTTAATAAAATGCAATAAAATTGATTGAAATTGATCAAAATTGAATAAAATTGAAAAAAATTGAATAAAATTGAATAATATTGAACAAAAACGAATTAAATTGAATAAGATTGAATAAAAATTTATATATTTTAATAAAATCTAATAAACTGTAGCAAAACTTAATAAAATTTAACAAAATTTAATAAAAATTAACAAAATTTAAAAAAATTTAATAAAATTTAATAAAGTTTAATAAAATTTAATAAAGTTTAATAAAATTTAATAAATTCTAATCAAATTTGATAAAATTTAATTAAATGTAATAAAATGTAATAAATTTTAATTAAATTTAATAAAATTTAATAAAATACGATAAAATTTAATAAAATTGAATAAATATAAAAAATATAATAAAATTGAATAAAATTTTATAAAATAGAATAAAATTGTATAAAATAAAATTTATTAAGATGTAATAAAATTGACCGAAATTGATCAAAATTGAATAGAATTGAATAAATATTGTTAAAACTTAATAAAAATAAAAAAAATAATGAAATTTAATAAAAACTATTAAAATTTAAAAAAATTGAATAAAATTGAATAAAACTTAATAAAATTTAATATACTTTAATCAAATTTAATAAAATTTAATAAAACTCTATAAACTTTAATAAAATTTGATAAAACTTAATGAAATTGAATAAAATTGAATAAATATTAATAAAATTGAATAAAATTGAATAAAGTTTAATAAAATAGAATAAAATTGTATAAAATAAAATTTAATAATATGCAATAAAATTGATTGAAATTGATGAAAATTGAATAAAATTGAAAATGGATAGAAATGAATAGAAATAAGCAGAAATGAGTAGAAATGAATAGAAATGAGCATAAATGAGCAGAAATGAATAGAAATTAACAGAAATTAATAGAAATGAATAGAAATGAATAGGAATGAGCAGAAATGAGTAGAATTGAATAGAAATGAATAAAAATGATATGAAATAGTAATAACTTAATAAAATTTTATAAAATTGAATAAAATTGAATGTAATTGAATAAAATTAAAAAAAAAATTAATAAATTTGAAGAAAATGTAAATGTGAATAAAATAAAATTTAATAAAAGCTAATAAAGTTTAATAAATCTGAGTAAAATTTAATAAAATGTAATAAAATTTAATAAAGTTAAATAAAATTGAATAAAATGTAACAAATTTGAATAACATGTAATTTAATTGAATAAAATATAAAAAAATTGAATAGAAATGAATAAAAATGAATCAAATAGAATAAAATTGAATCAAATTGAATAAAATTAAATGAAATTGAATAAAATTGAATAAAAATTTTTATAATTTAATAAAATTTAATAAAATTTAACAAAATTTAATAAAATTTAATAAACGTTAAGCCTTAAACTGGCTAAATATATAGGAGAAATATTAAAAAGTATGGTATCAGAAAAATATAACATTAAAAATGCTTTTCAACTTAAGAACAATCTTAACAAGATCACTATTGAAGATGACGAAATTTTAATATCTTTTGACGTAATATCCCTATTTACTAATATACCGACTCAATCCGCAATCAGGACAATTATGAATAACTGGAAGTCCTTAGAAAACCACACAACAATCACTAAAAAACAATTTCATTCCATTCTTGACTTTTGTTTGAGGGATAATAATTATTTCGTTTATGATGGAATACACTATCAGCAGATATATGGAATGCCAATGGGGAACCCCCTATCCCCAACTGTAGCTGATATTGTCTTAGACAAAATACTTGACGACAGCATTGCTGAACTTGGACATAAAGGCATATATATTAAATACATAAACAAATATGTAGATGATATATTTGCTATAATTAAAAAAACGGACGTGGAGGTCATACTCGAAACATTGAACGCACAGCATACCAAAGTTAAATTCACAACGGAAGAAGAAAGAAATAAGAAGTTGGCCTTCCTAGATGTTGAAATTCACCGGGAAAACAAGCAGATTAAATTCAACTGGTATTCAAAAGCTGTGTCCTCATCCAGGATGATAAATTTTCATTCCAACCATCCATGGAATCAAAAGAAAAACACTGCCATTAACCTAATAGGAAAAATATATAAACTTAGCGACCAGGAGTTCAGAAACGAAAACAAAGAAAAAATTAGAAACATACTATATAAAAACGGATTCCCTAACGCACTAATAGAAAGGCTTATAAAAACAACAATTAACAAAATAGAAGGCGCCAACAACAATGCTAAAACTAAAAACGAAAACAAAGCATTCACTGGCATAACATACATACCAGGTTTAACGGACAACAAATCATTAGGGAAATATATCAACAACAACACAATAACCTTTGCGCACAGACCACATCGCACACTCAACACAATTTTTACTAAAACGAAAGACAAAATAAATAAAGAGCAACAACACAATGTAATATACAAAATAAAGTGCAATGGAAAAAATGACGAACAATGCAATAAAGTTTATATTGGAACAACAAAGCGAGCGCTAGGTGTTAGAATAGGCGAGCATAAGGCGGACGCGAAAAATAGAAAGGAAACAACTGCGTTAGCCCAACACCTTACACAAAGCAACCACACAGCAGACTTTGACAATGCAAAAATAATTGATATAGAGAAGAAAACAAGGAAAAGAATGACATTAGAAGGACTGCGAATACAACAAAAAATACACTGTGCGATGAACTACAAAGAAGACGTGGACAATATAAACTGCGCATACACAGCGATAATAACGAACGCAAAAGCAAAATCTGATATGTAGCATTATTGTATTTATTGCACTGTAAGTGATCAGATGTAATGATCACTTATAATATCTATTATACATGTGAATATATTTGTGTTAAGGTATGGTTGAGAAAAAAATGTGTGTATGTATAATGTTTGTAAATTATGTTTTTCTTGTTCAAAATAAATTAGACTCCCTGAAGAAGATACAAAATGTATCGAAACGCGTAGGAGGCAAAAAAGGAAAACAAAGGTTTTTACTTTAATTTAACGGCCGAAAAGCTCAAATACACTACCCTAAAAATGAATTAAGTTTAATAAAATCTAATAAACTCTAATAAAATTTAATAAAATTTAATGAAATTAAATAAAATTGAATAAAATTAAATAAAATTGAATAAAATTGAATAAAAATTAATAAAATTAATTGAATCAAATTGAATAAATATTATTAAAATTTAATAAAAATTAATAAAATTTAATAAAAAATAATAAAATTTAATAAAATTGAACAAAACTTAATAAATTCTTCGCAAAAACAACTACATCCCGCCTAGTTTACAGCTACAGAATATCTGAGCACTTGATCGTGGATATGTAGGTAAAAGGAAAAAAGTGAAAAACAACAATATGTGAAAGCGGCGCACATGTAGCTTAATGGGATAACCATTGGCTCGTGCTGTGGGCATCCCAAGTTCGAATTCCATTCGAACAAAAGGTGTCTGAAAAAAGAAGTCTGATGAGGAAACGTGGTGGTTTCCGAAATAGCAGCTATAACTTCTACCGTCCAAAACTATTGTTGTAATAATTTTTTCACTATTTCCAAAAATATATGGTCTGAAACAGTTCCATCTAAATGAAACCAAAAAACTTAATAAAATTTAATAAACTTTAATAAAAATTAATAAAATTTAGTAAAACTTAATAAAATTTAATAAAATTGAATTAAATTGAATAAAAGCGAATAAAGTTGAATCAATTTGAATCAAAATGAATAAAATTTAGTAAAATTGAATAGAATTTTATAAAATTTAATAAGTTTTAACAAAAATTAGTAAATATTACTAAAAATTGATAAAAAGTAATAACAATAAATAAAACTTAATATAGTAAAATTAAAGAAAATTGAATAAAATTTAAAAAAATTTAATAAAATAAAAATTATAGATATATAACATAATAAAATTTAATAAATTTGAATAAAAGTTAATATAATAAAATTGAATATAATTGAATAAAACTGAATAAAATTGAAAAAATTGAATAATATATTGAAGTTTTATTCAATTTTATTCAGTTTTATTCATTTATATTCAATTTTAATCATGGTTTTTCAATTTTATTTAATATTATTAAATTTTATTAATCATTATTAAATTTTAATAAATTTTATTAAATATTATTCAATTTTATTCAATATAATTCAATTTTTTTCAATTTATTCAGTTTTATTAAATTTTGTTTAGTTTTAATCAAATTTTATCAAATTTTATTAAATTTTATTCATTTTTATTCAATTTCATTAAATTTTATTAAAGTTTATTAAAGTTTGTTAAACTTTATAAAATTTTGTTACACCTTATTAAGTTTTATTAATTTTTGTTAAATTTTATTAAATTTTATGCAAATTTATTTAAATTTATTCAATTTTATTAAATTTTTTAAAGTTTTTTACATTTTATTAAATCTTATTTACTTTTATTAAATTTAGTTAAATTAAAATTTATTAAATTTTATTATATTAAATTTTATTAAATTTTACTATAATAAATTTTATTACACTTTAGTATATTAAATTTTGTTATATTAAATTTTATTATATTAAGTTTTATTATATTAAATTTTGTTATATTAAATTTTATTATATTAAATTTTGTTTAATTTTATTCAAATTTTTTCAATTTTATTCAATTTTCTTCAGTTTTATTCAGTTATATTCATTTTTATAAAATTTTATTAAGTTTTATCAAATTTTATTAAATTTTATTAAATTTTTTTCAATTTATTAAATTTTTTTTCAATTTTATTCCATTTTATTAAATTTTATGAAACTTTATTAAATTTTAATATTTTTTATATAAAGTTATTATATTAAATTTTGTTAAATTTTATTTAATTTTATTCAAGTTTATTCAATCTTATTCAATTTCATTCAATTTTGTTAAATTTTTTTAAATTTTATTCCTTTTAAATCAATTTTATTCATATTTATTATATTAAATTGTATTATTTAAATTTTATTTAATTTTATTCAACTTTATTAATTTTCATAAAATTTTTTATAGTTTATTAAATTTTATTAAATTTTATTAGATTTTATTTATTTTATTAGAGTTTGTTAAATTTGATTCAATTTATTCAATTTTATTAAATTTTATTCACTTCTATTCAATTTTTTTCAATTTTACCAAATTTTATTAAATTTGATTAAATTTTATTCAAAATTATTATATTAAATTTTATTTAAATTTTATAAAATTTTATTAAATATTATTAAATTTTATTAAATTTAATTAAATTTTATTATAGTGAGCTTTATTAAATTTTGTTCAATTTTAAACAATATCATTCAATTCTATTCAAGTTTATTCTTTTTTATGCAATTTTATTAAATTTTGATAATTTCTAATAAATTTTGTTAAATTTTGTTAAATTTTATTTTATTATATTTTAATAAATTTTAGTAATTTAATTTTTTTTTAAATTTTATAAAATTTTATTATATATTATTAAATTTTGTTAAATTTAATTAAATTTTATTATATTAAACTTTATTAAATTTTATTAAATTTTATTCAATTTTAAACAATTTTATTCAATTCTATTCAACTTAACACACTGTTATTAAATTTTATTCAAATTTATTAAATTTTATTCATATTTATTAATGTTTATTAAGTGTTATTAATTTATATTCATTTTCTTCAGTTTTATTCAATCAAATTTTATAAAATTTTATTATATTAAATTTTAATATATTACATTTTATTGAATTTTATTCAACTCTATTAAATTGTATTAATTTTTATTAAAGGATATTATTTTTGATTAAGTTTGATTTAATATTATTAATTTTTATTCAGAATTCAACTTTATTCAACTCTATTCAATTTTATTCGCGTTTATTCAATTTTATTCATTATTAGTAAATTTTATTAAGTTTTATTAACTTTTATTAATTTTCATTATAGTTTATTAAATTTTTTTTCAATTTTATTAAATTTTATTATATTAAACTTTATTAAATTTTATTAAATTTTATTCAATTTTAAACAATTTTATTCAATTCTATTCAACTTAATTCACTGTTATTAAATTTTATTCAAATTTATTAAATTTTATTCATATTTATTAATGTTTATTAATTTTTATTAAGTGTTATTAATTTATATTCATTTTCTTCAGTTTTATTCAATCAAATTTTATTAAATTTTATTATATTAAAATTTAATATATTACATTTTATTGAATTTTATTCAACTCTATTAAATTGTATTAATTTTTATTAAAAGATATTATTTTTTATTAAGTTTGATTTAATATTATTAATTTTTATTCAATATTCAACTTTATTCAACTCTATTCAATTTTATTCGCGTTTATTCAATTTTGTTCAATATTAGTAAATTTTATTAAGTTTTATTAACTTTTATTAATTTTCGTTATAGTTTATTAAATTATTTTCAATTTTATTAAATTTTATTGTATTAAATTTTATTATATTAAATTTTATTAGATTTCATTATATTAAATTTTAATATATTAGAGTTTATTACATTTTATCAAATTTTATTGAATTTTATTAATTATTATTAATTTTTTTTTCAATTTTATTTAATTTTATTAAATTTTTTTCTAATTTTATTCATTAAATTTGATTAAATTTTATTAAATTTTTTTATTAAATTTTATTAAGTTTTAATCAATTTTATTAAATTTTATTCAGCTTTATTCGTTTTTATTCGGTTTTATTCAATTTTATTCAATTTTATTCAACTTTATTCAACTCTATTTAATTTTATCAAATTTTATTAAATGTTATTCAATTTTATTATATTAAATTTTGTTCAACTTTATTAAATTTTATTATATTATGTTTAAATAATTTTTAGGAATTTAAAGGTTTAGTAAATTTTTTTCAATTTTATTAAATTTTATTATATTAAATTTTATTATATTAAATTTTATTATATTAAATTTTAATATATTAGAGTTTATTACATTTTTTCAAATTTTATTAAATTTTATTAATTATTATTAAATTTTTTCCAATTTTATTTAATTTTATTAAATGTTATTAAATTTTTTTTTTCAATTTTATTAAATTTTGTTAAAATTTTTTTTTAAATTTTATAAAATTTTATTAAATTTTAATCAATTTTATTCATTTTTATCCAGCTTTATTGATTTTTAGTCGGTTTTATTCAATTTTATTATATTTTATTTAATTTTATTAACTTTTATTGAAAGTTATTAAATATTTTAGTTTTTTTAAATTTTATTCAAATATATTTAATTCTATTCAATTTTATTATATTAAGTTTTATTATATTAAATTTAATTATATTAAATTTTATTATATTAAATTTTATTAAAGTTTATTATATTAAATTTTATTACAACAAATTTTATTAAATTTTATTTAACTTTATTAAATTTTATTATATTAATTTTATTAAAATTTATTATATTAAATTTTTTTAAATCATATTAAATTTTATTAAATCTTATTAACTTTTTTAAATTTTATTCAATTTTATTAAATTTTGGTCAGTTTTATTCAATTTCATTAAATTTTATTAAAGTTTATTAAATTTTGTTAAACTTTATAAAATTTTATTACTCCTTATTAAATTTTATTAATTTTTGTTAAATTTTATTAAGATTTATACAATTTTATTCAAATTTATTCAATTTTATTAAATTTTTTAAAGTTTTTTATTTGATTAATAAAATTTAATTAAATTTGATAAAACTTAATTAAATTGAATAAAATTTAATAAATATTAATAAAATTTAATAAAATTGAACTAAATTTAATAAGATAGAATAAAATTGTATAAAATAAAATTTAATGAAATGTAATAAAATTGATTGAAATTGAATAAAATTGAAAATGAATAGAAATTAATAGAAATGAGCAGAAACGGGTAGAATAAATAGAAATGAGTAGAAATGAGCAGAAATGAATAGAAATTAAGAGAAATTAATAGAAATGAATAAAAATGAAAGGGATTGAGCAGAAATGAGTAGAAATGAATAGAAATGATATGAAATAGTAATAACTTAATAAAATTTTATAAAATTGAATGTAATTGAATATAATTGAAAAAAAAATTTAATAAAAGTGAATTAAATAAAATTTAATAAAAGTTTATAAAAGTTAATAAAATTTAATAAAACTGCGTAAAATTTAATAAAATTAAATAAAATTGAATAAAATTGAACAAAATTTAATAAATTTGAATAAAATGTAATAAAATTGAATAAAGTGTAATAAAATTGAAAAAAATGTAATTAAATTGAATAAAATATAAAAAAATTGAATAGAAATATATCAAAATGAATCAAATTGAATAAAATTGAATCAAATTGAATAAAATTAATAAAATTTAATAAAATTTAATAAAATTGAGTAAAGTGGACCAAAAATGAATAAAATTAAATGAAATTGAATAAACTTGAATAAAACTTTATATAATTTAATAAAATATAATAAAATTTTTTAAAAACTTAATCAAATTAAAAAAAATTAATACAATTTAATAAAAATGAATAAATAAAATTTAATATAATAAAATTGAATATAATTGAATTAAACTGAATAAAATTGAAAAAAATTGAATATAATTGAATAAAACTGAATAAAATTTAGTAAATTTGAATAAATTTGAATAATATTGAACAAAAATGAATAAAAATGAATGAAATTGAATGAAATGGAATACAAATTTATATATTTTATAAAAATTTAATAAAAAACTTAATAAAATTTAATAAAAATGAATAAAGTTTAATAAAATCTAATAAAGTCTAACAAAATTCTATTTAATTTTATTGATTTTTATTCAATTTTATTCAATTTTATTTAATTTTATTCACTTTTATTTAATTTTATTCAATTTTATTATATTTTATTAATTTTTTATCATATTTTATTGAATTTTATTAATTTTTACTCAATTTCATTAAATTTTATTAAAGTTTATTAAAGTTTGTTAAACTTTATAAAATTTTATTACGCCTTATTAAATTTTATTAATTTTTTTAAATTTTATTAAATTTTATGCAATTTTATTCAAATTTATTCAATTTTAATAAATTTTTTAAAGTTTTTTACATTTTATAAAATCTTATTTACTTTTATTAACTTTTATTAAATTTAATTAAATTAAAACTTATTAAATTTAATTATAATAAATTTTACTATATTAAATATTATTATGTTATATTTTTTAAATTTTAGTTTATTAAATTTTATTATAATAAATTTTATTAAATTTTACTATATTAAATTTTTTTATGTTAAATTTTATTATATTCAGTTTTATTCAATTATATTCATTTTTATAAAATTTTATTAAGTTTTATCAATTTTTATTAAATTTTATTCAATTTTTTTTTCAATTTATTAAATTTTTTTCAATTTTATTCCATTTTATTAAATTTTATGAACCTTTATTAAATTTTAATTTTTTTTACTAAATTTTATTAAATTTTGTTATATTTTGTTAAATTTTGTTAAATTTTATTTAATTTTATTCAATTTTATTCAATTTTATTCAATCTTTTTAATATTATAAAATTTTTGTAAATTTTATTAAATTTTGTTAACTTTTGTTAAATTTTATTTAATTTTATTCAATTTTAATCAATTTTATAAAATTTTATTAAATTTTATTAAGTTTTATTAATTTTTATTCATTTTTCTTCTGTTTTATTATATCAAATTTTATTTAATTTTATAATATTAAATATTAATATATTAAATTTTATTGAATTTTATTCAATTCTATTAGATTGAATTAATTTTTATTAAAAGATATTATTTTTTATTAAATTTTATTTAGTTTTATTAATTTTTTATTCAATATTCAATTTTATTCGCTTTTATTCACTTTTATTCAATATTCTTAAATTTTATTATGTTTTATTAACTTTTATTAATTTTCATTAAAGTTTATTAAATTTTATTATATTAAATTTTAATATATTAGAGTTTATTACATTTCATCGAATTTTATTAAATTTTATTAATTATTATTAAATTTTTTTCAAGTTTATTTAATTTTATTAAATTTTATTAAATTTTATAACATTTTATTACATTTTTTTAGTAATTTTTATTAAATTTTAATCATTTTTATTTAGTAAAATTGAATATAATTGAATAAAATTGAAAAAAATTGAATACAATTGAATAAAACTGAATAAAGTTTAGTAAATTTGAATAATATTGAACAAAAATGAATAAAAATGAATGAAATTGAATAAAATGGAATACAAATTTATATATTTTATAAAAATTTAATAAAATGTAACAAAACTTAATAAATTTTAATAAAAATTAATAAAGTTTAATAAAATCTAATAAAGTCTAACAAAATTCTTTTTAATTTTATTGATTTTTATTCAATTTTATTCAATTTTATTTAATTTTATTCACATTTATTTAATTTTATTAAATTTTATTATATTTTATTAATTTTTATCATATTTTATTGAATTTTATTAATTTTTATTCAATTTCATTAAATTTTATTAAATTTTATTAAATTTTATTATATTAAATATTATTATGTTATATTTTTTTAAATTTTAGTTTATTAAATTTTATTATAATAAATTTTATTAAATTTTACAATGTTAAATTTTATTACATTCAGTTTTATTCAATTATATTCATTTTTATAAAATTTTATTAAGTTTTATCAATTTTTATTAAATTTTATTCAATTTTTTTTTCAATTTATTAAATTTTTTTCAATTTTATTCCATTTTATTAATTTTTATGAACCTTTATGAAACTTTAATTTTTTTTACTAAATTTTATTAAATTTTGTTAAATTTTGTTAAATTTTATTTAATTTTATTCAATTTTATTCAGTCTTTTTAATTTTATAAAATTTTTGTAAATTTTATAAAATTTTATTAAATTTAGTTAAATTTTATGATATTAAACTTTATTACATTTTTTTTTTATTTTAAACAATATTATTTTATTCTATTAAAGTTTATTCTTTTTTATGCAATTTTGTTAATTTTTATTATTTTTAATATAAATTTATTAAATTTTATTAAATTTTGTTAAATTTTATTTAATTTTATTCAATTTTAATCAATTTTTTAAAATTTTATTAAATTTTATTAAGTTTTATTAATTTTTATTAATTTTTCTTCTGTTTTATTATATCAAATTTTATTTAATTTTATAATATTAAATATTAATATATTAAATTTTATTGAATTTTATTCAATTCTATTAAATTGAATTAATTTTTATTAAAAGTTATTATTTTTTATTAAATTTTGTTTAGTTTTATTAATTTTTATTCAATATTCAATTTTTTTTCGCTTTTATTAAATTTTATTCAATATTCTTAAATTTTATTAAGTTTTATTAACTTTTATTAATTTTCATTAAAGTTTATTAAATTTTATTATATTAAATTTTAATATATTAGAGTTTATTACATTTCATCGAATTTTATTAAATTTTATTAATTATTATTAAATTTTTTTCAAGTTTATTTAATTTTATTACATTTTATTAAATTTTATTACATTTTTTTTAGTAAATTTTATTAATTTTTAATCATTTTTATTCATTTTTATTCAGCTTTATTCATTTTTATTCGGTTTTATTCAATTTTATTAAATTTTATGCAATTTTATTTAATTTTGTTTAATTTAAATCATACTTATTCAGTTTTATTCAATTTTATTACATTTTATTTAATTTTATTAACTTTTATTGAATGTTATTAACTTTTATTGAATGTTATTAAAAATTTTCATTTTGTCTTTAATTTTATTCAATTATATTTAATTCTATTCAATTTTATTATGTTAAGTTTTATTATATTAAATTTAATTATATTAAATTTTATTAAATTTTGTTATATTAAGTTTTATTAAAATTTATTATATTAAATTTTATTATATCAAATTTTATTCAAATTTATTCAATTTGTTTTATATTAAGTTTTATTCAACTTAATTAAATTTTATTATATTATTTTTATTAAAATTTATTATATTAACTTTTTTTAAATCATATTAAATTTTATTAAATCTTATTAATTTTTTTTAAATTTTATTCAATTTTATTAAATTTTGGTCATATATATTCAATTTCATTAAATTTTATTAAAGTTTATTAAATTTTGTTAAACTTTATAAAATTTTATTATGCCTTATTAAATTTTATTAATTTTTGTTAAATTTTATTAAGTTTTATGCAATTTTATTCAAATTTATTCAATTTTATTAAATTTTTTAAAGTTTTTTACATTTTATTAAATCTTATTAACTTTTATTAAGTTTAATTATATTGAATTTTATTAATTTTTATTGTAATAAATTTTATTAAATTTATTGTATTGAATTTTATTATATTAAATTTTATTGCATAAAATTTTATTAAATTTTATTCAACTTTATTGATTTTTATTAAATTTTTTAAAGTTTATTACATTTTATTAAATTTTATTTATTTTATTAGAGTTAGTTAAATTTCATTCAGTTTATTCAATTGTGTTCAATTTTATTCTTTTTTATTCAATTTTATTATATTAAATTTTATTACATAAAGTTTATTAAATTTTATAATTTTAAGTTTTAAAATATTAAATTTTAGACAACTTTATTAATTTTTATTAAATTTTTTTAAAGTTTATTGCATTTTATTATATTTTATTAAATTTTATTCAATTTTATTTATTTTATTAGAGCTTGTTAAATTTCATTCAATTTATTCAATTTTGTTCAATTTTATTCAATTTTATTCACTTCTAATAGAAATTAATAGAAATTAGCAGAAATTAATAGAAATGAAAAAAATGAAAAAGATTGAGCAGAAATGAGTAGAAATGAATAGAAATGATATGAAATAGTAATAACTTAATAAAATTTTATAAAATTGAATAAAATTGAATGTAATTGAATATAATTGAAAAAAAATGTAATAAAAGTGAATTAAATAAAATTTAATAAAAGTTAATAAAATTTAATAAAACTGAGTAAAATTTAATAAAATTAAATAAAATTGAATAAAATGTAATAAATTTGAATAACATGTAATAAAATTGAATAAAATGTAATAAAATTGAAAAAAATGTAATTAAATTGAATAAAATATAAAAAAATTGAATAGAAATGAATAAAAATGAATCAAATTGAATAAAATTGAAACAAATTGAATAAAATTAAATAAAATTAATAAAAATTAATAAAATTTAATAAAAATTAATAAAATTGAATAAAATTGGGTAAAGATGAACAAAAATGAATAAAATTAAATGAAATTGAATAAAATTGAATAAAAATTTATATAATTTAATAAAATATAATAAATTTATCTAAATCTTAATCAAATTTCAAAAAATTAATACAATTTAATAAAAACGAACAAATAAAATTTAATATATTAAAATTGAATATAATTGAATAAAATTGAAAAAATTGAATAAAATTGAATAAAACTGAATAAAATTTAATAAATTTGAATAAATTTGAATAATATTGAACAAAATTTAATAAAACTGAATGAAATTGAATAAAATTGAATAAAAATTTATATATTTTATAAAAATTTAATATAATGTAACAAAACTTAATAAAATTTAATAAAAATTAATAAAGTTTAATAAAATCTAATAAAGTCTTACAAAATTTTATTTAATTTTATTGATTTTTATTCAATTTTATTCAATTTTATTTAATTTTTTTCACTTTTATTTATATTTATTAAGTTTTATTAAATTTTATTAGTTTTTATCAAATTTTATTGGATTTTATTAATTTTTATTCAATTTCATTAAATTTTATTAAGGTTTGTTAAACTTTATAAAATTTTATTACACTTTATTAAATTTTATTAATTTTTTTAAATTTTATTAAATTTTATGCAATTTTATTCAAATTTATTCAATTATATTAAATTTTTTAAAGTTTTTTACAATTTATTAAATCTTATTTACTTTTGTTAACTTTTATTATATCTAATTAAATTAAAATTTATTAAATTTTATTGTAATAAATTTTATTAAATTTTTTTGATTTAGTAAATAAAAGCAGAGCTCCAATTCAACGTGATGTTCTTTATTATAATTCAACAGGAAGAAGATATATATAAAGCGAGAGTAGGTAATGACTCGCTATATTATAGATGATGCCAGATTTGCTATATATTATATTTAGTATACATTTCAACACTTTCCCTCAAATCTGACATTATTACATTTTGATTAGATATAAATACATTCTGGTTATTCATAAAAACATATTTCATAGCTTTTAATACAATATATAATTATTCGTGAACTTCAAATAACAAAATTTTTTTATTTTCATTCCAAGATTTTTAATGCAATGTTGGTGTTTGGTTGCAGGCAAGCTCTTTGTTAAGACATCTGCTGGCATTTCTTCTGTGCTTATGTATTCGACTTTAATGTCCTTTCTGTCGACGGCTTCGCGAACAAAATGATGACGAATGTCGACGTGTTTTGTTAGATTACGAAAAATCGGATTTTTGCTTAGCTTACCGGCACCTTGCTTGTCATTGTAGATAGTTACAGTTCTGTCCTCGCCAATTATTTCTTTCAGTAGCCGTTTCAGGTGAATCGCTTCTTTGGTTGAGTCGGAGAGAGATATATTCTCGGATTCAGTACTCGAAATAGCCACTGTGTGCTGTTTCCTCGACTCCCAACTAATTGCTGCGTTAGCCATCGTGAAGGCAAAACCAGTGTATGACCTTCGGTCATCGATGTTTGATCCACAATCTGCGTCGGCGAATCCTTCTAAGCTGAAGTTTCTGGTGCGAGTAAATGAGATTCCAAGATTCGGGGTGCCTTTTAAGTATCGCAGCACACGCTTTGCTGCCACCCAATGCTGATTTCCGTAGTTTGTATTGAATTGACTCAATTCGCTCACTATGTGCGCTATATCTGGCCTTGTAGACACAGCCAAGTACATTAGTGAGCCTACTAAATTCTGGTAGGGTAATTTGCTCGCAGATAGTTTTTCTTCCTCGGTTTTTGGTCACATTTCCTTGCATAATTTTATACTTATATAGTATATACTTTATAGTGTTGACAGGCTTACATTCGTTCATATGAAACCTTTTTAGTATTTCCGCGACGTACCGTGACTGGCACATAATTATAGTGTTTGTTTTTAAACATTGATTAAATTCTATACCGAGACAAAGTTTTATTGGACCTAAATCCTTCATTTCGAAAGATGATGCAAGGTTATCTTTTATCTTGGATAATTTCTGTTTGTTGTTACATGCTACGATGAGGTCGTCTACATATATGGCGATAAGTATAATAGTGTTGTTGTTGTTGTATGTGTACAAATATGGATCGCATATCGATGCTGACATGCCCATGTCACTTAACTTTGCATGTAGCTTCTGATACCATAGTCTTCTCGACTGTTTAAGTCCATATATCGCCTTTTTCAACAGACATACCTTATCTTCTGTGTACTGAGATGCTTCCTCTTCATCTAAAATTGAAAGTAAATCAGTGGGTAACTTCATATATATTTCTGTTTCTATTGTTCCATTCAAATACGCGCTAACAAAATCAAGTTGATGTATTTCTAAACCCATTTCTGCAGATATTGCCATTAAAAGCCGTATTGTGTTCAGCCTAGCGACAGGGGCAAAAGTTTCACTGTAGTCAATTCCCGCTCGTTGCGTGAATCCTTTTGCCACCAGCCTAGCTTTTCTTTTGTCAATGTTACCGCTCTGATTATATTTAGTACGGAGAGCCCATTTCGATTCAACAATTTTCTTACCGATTGGCCGATTAACGATTTCCCAGGTCTTGTTCGCAATGAGAGTTCGATATTCTTCTAGCATAGCTTTCTTCCATTCGCTTGCTTCAGGGCTTATGAGAGCTTGTGTACTCGTTTCGGGATCAGTTGTTTGAGCTAATACGGCGCTGTGTTGATTCTGTTCTTCGTGGTCTTCTTGTTCGCTACTAGACGTTTCGTCGCTTATCGGTTCTTCTACGACTGGTACCAAATTATATTCCAATCGTGGTCTGCCGCGTGCTTTGCTCATGATTTTCTTTCGACGCCCTCTACCTCGCTTTGCAGCTCGACTAACTTTAACGTCAACATCGTTGCTTTGTGCCTGTACTGGTTGATGTGAAACTTCTTTTGTATGTTCCTTCATTTTTCTTCGTATGCATAGGGATTCGGTTGTGAGACAAACGTTAGGTCTCTGCTTCGACGTATCTTCCTGGCTACAGGGTCCCATAGACGATAGCCCTTTGATATATCAGAATATCCTACAAAAATACATTTTATAGATTTCGAACCGAATTTCCACTTACTTGTTTTGTCGAGCATATATGCGGTCTGACCAAATTTTTGTAAATAACCAACATGAGGAGGTTTTCCAGTCCATATTCGGTACGGAATGTCGCCCTTCAAATTCTGTGATGGACAACGATTACGTATGTAGTTTGCCGTGTTAACGGCTTCTACCCAATATACTGGTGGTAGACCGGATTGTATCAGCATGCATATTGCCATTTCCACGATGGTTCTGTTCTTACGTTCGGCTATGCCATTCTGTTGAGGTGTGTATTCAATTGTAAATTCTTGTTGTATACCTTGTGATTTTAGATAATTTATCATGGCATTACAGGTATATTCGGTTCCATTAGCGCTGCGTAAGCATTTTATCTTCTTGTCAAATTGTTTCTCAACTAGAGCTTTATATTCTTTGAACTTTTCTAAAACCTCTTTTTATGTTTCAAAAAGTATATTGCGCACCATCGACTTTTGTGGTCAATAAATGTCACGAAGTATCGTGAGCCTGAAAAGGATTGTGTTTTCATTGGCCCGCATACCTCGGTGTGGACTAGTCCGAGGACATCAGCAACTTCACGATGTGACCTCGGAAACGGTTTTTGAATTTGCTTTCCCTGAACACAAGTGCTAAAAGTTGATAAATTCGTTTTCGCACTCACATTTATTCCAAGCACCTTCTTTTCGTTAATTATTTCTTTAAGGTCCTTTTCGTTTAAGTGACCAAACGCTTCATGCCAATCTTGTAGTGTACTTAATTTCGTGCTAGCGTATATGCTACAGTTTCTTGTACCTTTTCAACATAATATAAGTTGTTTTTACGCTCTGCAATCAAAATTTTCGCTCCTGTTAAAGAGTTTCTCGCAATGGCTTTGTCGCCTTTGAAAGTTACTTCTAAACCATGTAGTGTCATCTTTGGCACTGACAATAAGTTTGTTCGTAGATCTGGTACATATAATGTTTCATTCAAAGTAATATTCCGACCTGTAGTAGATTTAATTTTCACAATTCCGCAGCCTTCTGGTACGGTGAAACTGTCATTCGCCAATGCTAGTGTTACACCGCTTGAAGGTTTTAAACATTGAAATTTTTCGCGCACGGCACACATATGTGACGACGCGCCTGAGTCTAGGCACCACTTCCCGCTGACGTTCGTACTACTTACGCCTAACATAATTTCTTCTACTTTGAATGAATCTTGCTGCTCTTTTCTTAGTCGTTCCTTGGCTTTGTGGCCAATTTTCCCACATGAGTGACATCCATACCTGAAGTTACTCTTGTTTCGACTTAAGTTTCTATTCCGATTCTCATTTGAACAATTTTTATTGGCATACAATATATCTTCAGAAGATGTCGCCTCGTTTCGCTTCCGAGCTTCAAACTCTTCAAGCAATTTCACCTTTAGAGTTTCTACCTTTGGTAATTTATCTTGAGACTCTATCGCAATTCGGAATGTTTCATATTCATTGGGCACACTGTAAAGCAATAATATGGTTAATAATTCATCAATAACAACTATGTCCATTTCTATTAGTTTGTCAACTATATCAAAAAATTTACGCAAATGTTCCCGCAATTCATTTTCATTTTGAGCAATATAAGCGATTTTAGTAACATCGCCTGCCGTGCTGGTCCGCGAAATTGATATACGGAATGCAACTTATCCCACACGTCTTTAGATGTACGGCAATTCTTTATTTGTTGTAATTCGGTTGGGTTGATCGACAATACCAAGTCTGACTTTGCTTTAGCATCATTATCTACCCATTCGGCTACTGCTTCTGGCGGCGCTGATGGTTTAACACAGCTACCATTCACGTATTTCCACGTTTCATTTTTTGTTAAAATTGCTTCTACCTGTATTTTCCAGGTGTCAAAGTTATCTTTACCAAGTGGTTCAATTTTAATTGTAGTAAAACTCATGTTTGCAAGGTATATACGTTTCGCATTTACTAAATTATTTTCAGCACTCCCGCTATTTTCTCCTTATAACTCAATTGTGTGCTCCAACTTCTCTTCGCTGTCACCACATTCCATTTGCTTCTCCCACTATTTTATGTTTGTTGCTATATATCACCGCTTAGATATTAGCTTCAACAAGAACTCCGCATGTACTTACAGAACGTTCTTATATTTCTCAAATTATTAAAATAGAGTTTTTACTCAAAATATTTAATAGGTGACTCAATTTACGATTGCGGTCATTGGGCCATATCTAGCGCGCAGTGGAAGCGTGCTGGGCCCATAACCTGTGATAAATATACCTGGTTTGGTAAATAAAAGCAGAGCTCCAATTCAACGTGATGTTCTTTATTATAATTCAACAGGAAGAAGAAAGATATAAAGCGAGAGAAGGTAATGACTCGCTATATTATAGATGATGCCAGATTTGCTATATATTATATTTAGTATACATTTCAACAATTTTATTATATTAAATATTATTATGTTATATTTTTTTAAATTTTATTTTATTAAATTTTATTATAATAAATTTTATTAAATTTCACTATATTAAATTTTATTATGTTAAATTTTATTATATTAAATTTTGTTCAATTTTATTCAAATTTTTTCAATTTTATTCAGTTTTATTCAATTATATTCATTTTTATAAAATTTTATCAAGTTTTATCAATTTTTATTAAATTTTATTCAATTTTTTTCAATTTTTTAAATTTTTTTCAATTTTATTCCATTTTATTAAATTTTATGAACCTTTATTAAATTTTAATTTTTTTTACTAAATTTTATTAAATTTTGTTAAATTTTGTTAAATTTTATTTAATTTTATTAAATTTTATTCAATCTTATTCAATCTTTTTAATTTTATAAAATTTTTTTAAATATTATTAAATTTTATTAAATTTAATTAAATTTTATGATATTAAACTTTATTACATTTTTTTCAATTTTAAACAATATTATTTAATTCTATTAAAGTTTATTCTTTTTTATGCAATTTTATTAATTTTTATTATTTTTTAATAAAATTTATTAAATTTTATTAAATTTTGTTAAATTTTGGTAAATTTTATTTAACTTTATTCAATTTTAATCAATTGTATAAAATTTTATTAAATTTTATTAATTTTTATTAAGTTTTATTAAATTTTATTAATTTTTCTTCTGTTTTATTATATCAAATTTTATTTAATTTTATAATATTAAATATTAATATATTAATTTTTATTGAATTTTATTCAATTCTATTAAATTGAATTAATTTTTATTAAAAGATATTATTTTTTATTAAATTTTATTTAGTTTTATTAATTTTTATTCAATATTCAATTTTATTCGCTTTTATTCAATTTTATTCAATATTCTTAAACTTTATTAACTTTTATTAATTTTCATTAAAGTTCATTAAATTTTTTTCAATTTTATTACATTTTATTAAATTTTATTATATTAAATATTAATATATTAGAGTTTATTACATTTCATCGAATTTTATTAAATTTTATTAATTATTATTAATTATTATTAAATTTTTTTCAATTTTATTTAATTTTATTAATTTTTATTCAATATTCAATTTTATTCGCTTTTATTCAATTTTATTCAAATTCTTAAATTTTATTAAGTTTTATTAACTTTTATTAATTTTCATTAAAGTTTATTAAATTTTATTATATTAAATTTTAATATATTAGAGTTTATTACATTTCATCGAATTTTATTAAATTTTAATAATTATTATTAAATTTTTTTCAAGTTTATTTAATTTTATTAAATATTATTAAATTTTTTCAAGTTTATTTATTTTTATTGAATTTTATTAAATTTTATTACATTTTTTTAGTAAATTTTATTAAACAATTTTATTCAGCTTTATTCATTTTTATTCGGTTTTATTCAATTTTATTAAGTTTTATTCAATTTTATTTAATTTTGTTTAATTTAAATCATACTTATTCAGTTTTATTCAATTTTATTACATTTTATTTAATTTTCTTAACTTTTATTGAAATTTATTAACTTTTATTGAATGTTATTAAAAATTTTCATTTTGTTTTTAATTTTATTCAATTATATTTAATTCTATTCAATTTTATTATGTTAAGTTTTATTATATTAAATTTAATTATATTAAATTTTATTAAATTTTATTATATTAAATTTTATTAAAATTTATTATATTAAATTTTATTTAATTTTAATCAATTTTATTAAATTTTTTTATATTAAGTTTTATTCAACTTTATTAAATTTTATTATATTATTTTTATTAAAATTTATTATATTAAATCTTTTTAAATCATATTAAATTTTATTAAATCTTCTTAACTTTTTTTAAATTTTATTCAATTTTATTAAATTTTGGTCATATTTATTCAATTTCATTAAATTTTATGAAAGTTTATTAAATTTTGTTAAACTTTATAAAATTTTATTACACCTTATTAAATTTTATTAATTTTTGTTAAATTTTATTAAGTTTTATACAATTTTATTCAAATTTATTCAATTTTATTAAATTTTTTAAAGTTTTTTACATTTTATTAAATCTTATTTACTTTTATTAAGTTTAATTATATTAAATTTGATTAAATTTCATTGTAATAAATTTTATTAAATTTTAAGATATTAACTTTTATGAAATTTTATTATATTAAATTTTATTAAATTTTATTCAACTTTATTAATTTTTATTAAATTTTTTAATGTTTATTACATTTTAATAAATTTTATTTATTTTATTAGAGTTTGTTAAATTTCATTCATTTTATTCAATTTTGTTCGATTTTATTCAATTTTATTACTTCTATTCGATGTTTTTCAACTTTTTAACATTTTATTAAATTTTATTAATTGTTATTCAATTTTATCAAATTTTATTAAATTTTATTAAATTTTATTCAAAATTATTATATTAAATTTTTTTAAGTTTTATAAAATTTTATAAAATTTAATTAAATTTTATTATGTTAAGATTTATTAAATTTTGTTCAATTTTAAACAATTTTATCCAATTCTATTCAAATTTATTAATTTTTATTCACTTTACTAAATTTTATTAACTTTTAATAAATTTTATTAAATTTTGTTAAATTTTATTTAATTTTATTAAATTTTAATCACTTTTATTAAATTTAATTCAATTTTATTCTTTTTTATTCAATTTTATTATATTAAATTTTATTACTTAAAGTTTATTAAATTTTATAATTTTATGTTTTAAAATATTAAAGTTTACACAACTTTATTAATTTTTACTAAATTTTTTTAAAGTTTATTGCATTTTATTATATTTTATTAAATTTTATTCAATTTTATTTATATTATTAGATTTTGTTAAATTTGATTCAATTTATTCAATTTTATACAATTTAAGTCAATTTTATTCAATTTTATTCACTTCTATTAAATTTTTCTTAACTTTATTTAATTTTATTCAATTTGATTAAATTTTGATCAATTTTATCAAACTTTATTATATTAAATTTTATTAAACTTTATTAAATTTTATTATATTATGTTTTAATTAGTTTTATTAATTTAAATTTTTATAAATTTTATAAAATTTTATTAAATTTTATTAAATTTTAAAATATTTTATTTAATTCTATTCAAGTTAATTCACTTCTATTAAATTTTATTATATTTAATAAATTTTTTTAAATTTCATTAATTTTTAGTAATTTTTATTAAGTTTTATTAATTTTTATTCAAGTTTCTTCAATTTTATTATATTAAATTTTATTAAATTAAATTTAAATATATATAATTTTATTCAATTTTATTTAATTCTAATAAATTGTACTAATTTTTATTAAATGATATAATTTTTTTAATATTTTTTTAATTTTATTAATTTTTATTCAATATTAAATTTTTGTTCAATATTCAATTTTATTAAACTCTATTCAATTTTATTCGCTTTTATTCAAATTTATTAAATTTTTTCAATGTTATTAAATTTGATTAAGTTTTATTAACTTTTATTAATTTTCATTAAAGTTTATTAAATTTTTTTCAATTTTTTTAAATTTTATTAGTTTTTATTAAATTTTATTGTTATTTATTAAGTTTTATTAAATTTTTTTTTAATTTTATGCAATTTTATTCAATTTTATTAAATTTTTTATATAAAATTTTAATATATTAGAGTTCATTACATTTTATTAAATTTTATTAACAATTATTATCTTTTCTTACATTTTATTTAAATTTATTAAATTTTTTTCCATTTTATCCAAATTTATTCAATTTTATTAAATTTGATTAAATTTTTTTTATTAAATTTTATTAAATTTTAATCAATTTTATTTAATTTTATTTAATTTTATTCATACTTATTAAATTTTATTCGATGTTATTCAATTTTATTACATTTTATTTAATTTCATTAACTTTTATTAAATGTTATTAAATTTTTTTATTTGTTTTAATTTTATCCAATTATATTTAATTTTATTCAATTTAATTATATTAAGTTTTATTATATTAAATTTAATTATATTAAATTTTATTAAATTTTATTATATTAAATTTTATTAAATTTTATTATATTAAATTTTATTATATTAAATTTTATTATATAAAATTTTATTAAATTTTATTCTATTTTTTTAATTTTATTAAATTTTATTACATTTTTTTAAGTCGTATTAAATGTGATTAACTTTTATTAAATTTCATTAAAATTTATTAAGTAATATTAAATTTTATTTAATTTATTCAATTTGATTCAATTTCATTCAATTTCATTCGTTTTTGATCAATTTTATTCAATTTTATTAAATTTTATTCCATTTTATTCAATTTCATTCATTTTTGTTCAATTTGCTTCAATTTTATTTATTTTTATCCATTTTTATTCAAATTTATTCAATTTCATTCAATGTTATTCAATTTTATACAATTGTTTTCAAATTTATTCAATATTATTCAATTTTATTCAATTTTATCAAACTTTAAAAAAATTTAATATATATTAATAAAATTTAATGAAGTTAATAAAAATTAATAAAATTTAATATAATAAAATATAATATAATAAAATTTAATATAATAAAGTTTAATATAATAAAAGTTAATAATATTTAAAATAATAAAAATAAAGTTAAACATAATAAAATTGAACAAAATGGAATAAAATTTAATAAAAATTAACAAAATTTAATAGAATTTAATAAAAGTGAATAAACTTTAAAAAAAAATTAATATGATTTAATAAAATTTAATATAATTTAAAAAAAATTAATATAATAAATTTTAATAAAAATAATATAATAAAATTTAATAAAGTTGAGTTAAATTGAATATAAAAAAATTGAATATAATTTAATAAAAGTAAACAAATTTTAATAGAATTTAAGAAAATTGAATAAAATTAAAAAAAAGTCAAAAAGATTTAATAAAATTTAATACAATTAAAATTAAAAAAATTAAATTGAATAAAATTACATAAAATTGAGCAAATTTGAATAAAACTGCATAAAATTGAACAGAATTTAATAAAATTTATTAAATATAATATATTAAAAATTAATATAACAAAATTTAACAAAATTTAATAAATTTTAATAAAATTTTACAACATTTAAGAAAAGTTCATAAGCTAAAATTTAATATAATAAAATTGAATAATATTGAACAAAATTGAATAAAATTAAATAAAATTGAATAAAACTGAAAAAAATGTAATAAAATTTAATAATATTTAATATAATAAAATTTAATGAAATTGAATAAAATTGAATAAAAATGAATAAAAATGAATAACATTCAATGAAATTGAATAAAATTTAATAAAAATTAACGAAATTGAATAAAATTTAATAAAATTGAATAAAAATTTATATAATTTAATAAAATTTAACAAAACTTAAATAAATTTATCTAAACTTAATTAAATTTATCAAAATTTAATAAAGTTTATTCAAATTTAAAAAAATTTAATAAAATTTAATAAAGTTTAATAAAATTTAATAAAGTTTAATAAAATTTAATAAAAATTATTTATATGTAATAAAATGTAATAAATTTTAATTAACTAAAATTTAATAAAAAATTATATATTTTAAATTTAATAAAAATTTATTAAAAATTAACAAAATTTAATAAAATTTAATAAACTTTTATCAAATTTAATAAAATTTGATAAAACTTAATGAAATTGAATAAAATTGAATAAATATTAATAAAACTGAATAAAATTGAATAAAGTTTAATAAAATAGAATAAAATTATATAAAATAAAATTTAATAATCTATACTAATAATATAAATGCGAAAGTCGTTTCGTTTGCTGCGCTTTCACGCAAAAACTACTTAACCGATCATCATGAAACTTTGTACACATACTCTTGGAGGTATCAGAATGAACATATGCTACTTTTTATTAAATAAAAAAAATTATTTTTTAAATAAAATAAAGAAACTTTTCTGTCCAATAGCCACAATAGAGCATATACATACGCATGCATAAAGTAACGCCCCATATGCACAGAGAGAGAGAGAGTGGGACTATATATAGGTATAGGCACATATGTAGCTGCATTGAGAGTAGTTTTGTATGTGTGTATGGGAGTATACAGTATACAGCATACATATCTACATGTATGGTGGCCATAAAATGTAAGCATACAAGAGAGAGAGTGGGACTATACATAGGTATAGGCACATATGTACCTGCATTGAGAGTAGTGTGGTATGTGTGTATGGGAGTATACAGTATACAGCATACATATCTACATGTATGGTGGCCATAAAATGTGAGCATACATACGTACATATATGGTGGTGGCCTGGTCATCTGTTTGCTGAGCGCTACGTTAACGCCATCTAGCGGGTAAAAGCTAAAGATATTTTACATCGACTTCAGCAATATGACTTTCAATGAACATATTTACAACCAAACGCTAATTCTAATTGAAAACAAGGTTTTCACAATGGTTGGAAAAAAATTAGATGATTTTGGGATGCAAAGCCCTCAAAGAGATAATGAGGATGATTTCAACAATGAAATTGCTCGAGAGTTAGATTATGATTTCATAGCACTGCAGCGACAAGTAGAAGAATTAATCACTTTGTTACTTCCAGAGCAGGCTCATGTTCTCCATCAAGTTTTACGTAGAATAGAATACGGTAAAGGTGGACTCTTCTTTCTCGATGCACCAGGTGAAACCGGAAAGACGTTTTTGCTCAACTTATTATTAATGTACATCAGAGAAAACAGAAAAATAGCAGTTGCAGTAGCTTCGTCGGGTATTGCCGCGACGCTTTTAAACGGCGGCCGTACGGCACATTCCATTTTGAAATTACCATTGAACCTTGCACATGAAGATTCGCCCATCTGTAATTTCAGTAAAAATAGTTCTCGAGGTAGGATGCTGCGAATGTAAGCTTTTAGTGTGGGATGAATGTACAATGTCTCACAAAAAGGCTATAGAAGCTTTAAACCGGACTCTTCACGACCTGCGGGATAGTACAGATATAATGGGAGGAATGGTGGTTTTACTGGCTGGTGATTTTCGTCAAACCCTTCCAGTTATTCAGAGGGGAACACCAGCAGATGAAATTCAAGCATGCTTAAAATCATCGAGCTTATGGTCGAGAGTTGAAAAGCTGAGCCTAAAAACAAATATGAGAGTGCATCTTCATAATGACGTGGATTCAGGACTTTATGCTGAAATGTTATTGAAAATTGGTGATGGTCGTTTAGATGTTGATGCTGAAGGTTGCGTATCACTTTCAAGAGAATTTTGTAATTTAGTAGATAATGATGTGGATCTCATTGCTCATGTTTTTCCCGAATTGCAACAGAATTTGGGTTGTGATCAGAGGCTGTGCGCAAGAGCAATATTAGCACCAAAAAATGAAGTAGTTAATAGAATCAACAATGACATTTTAAAAGAGGTGGAAGGAGAAATGGTGGAATATTTATCAATGGATACAATTATCGATACAGAATTAAGTACCTCATATCCTGTAGAGTTTTTAAATTCACTTGAATTGTCGGGTGTCCATCACATAAGCTTCAGTTGAAACTAAATGTACCAGTAATGCTTATGCGAAATTTAAATGCTCCTCTGCTATGTAATGGAACACGACTTCGAATAACGAAATTGGGACAGAATATACTTGGTGCTACTATTTTACCAGGTGTCGGTAAAGGAAAAAGTGTAATCATACCGATCCAATTATTCCCACTGACCTTCCATTCCAATTTAAGAGAGTTCAGTTTCCCGTCAAACTAAGCTTTGCCGTCACTATAAACAAAGCACAAGGACAGACATTACAGGTAGCACGAGTGCATTTAGAAAAGTCATTCTTTTCTCATGGTCAACTATATGTAGCCTGTTCGCGTGTGTCTAATGCCCGGAATTTACAAATATTTACACCCAACGGAAAAACGTACAATATAGTTTATAGAAATATCCTTGACTAATAATCTGCATTTTATATTTTCAATTGTTACCATTCCGAATTATTTATTTTCTTTATAGTGACATATATATTTTAATATTTGTTGTATTTGTAGTAATTTTTTCAAATAGATAATCTCAGACAAGCAATAAAATATATTCTTTATATTGATCCGTTTGTACTGTAATGATCTCTTATTGGATGGATTTAATGCGAGCGAAGCCGCGGGTAAAAGCTAGTAAAATATATTCTTTATATTGATCCGTTTGTACTGTAATGATCTCTTATTGGATGGATTTAATGCGAGCGAAGCCGCGGGTAAAAGCTAGTATGTAATAAAATTGATTGAAATTGATGAAAATTGAATAAAATTGAAAATGGATAGAAATGAATAGAAATAAGCAGAAATGAGTAGAAATGAATAGAAATGAGCATAAATGAGCAGAAATGAATAGAAATGAATAGAAGTGAATAAAAATGATATGAAATAGTACTAACTTAATAAAATTTTATGAAATTGAATAAAATTGAATGTAATTGAATAAAATAAAAAAAAAATTAATAAATTTGAAGAAAATGTAAATGTGAATAAAATAAAAAGCAATAAAAGCTAATAAAGTTTAATAAATCTGAGTAAAATTTAATAAAATGTAATAAAATTTAATAAAATTTAATAAAATTAAATAAAATTGAATAAAATGTAACGAATTTGAATAACATGTAATTTAATTGAATAAAATATAAATAAATTGAATAGAAATAAATAAAAATGAATCAAATAGAATAAAATTGAATCAAATTGAATAAAAGTAAATGAAATTAAATAAAATTGAATAAAAATTTTTATAATTTAATGAAATTTAATAAAATTTAACAAAATTTAATAAAATTTAATAAACGTTAATAAAGTTTAATAAAATTTATTAAAAATGAAAAAAGTTTAATAAAATCTAATAAACTCTAATAAAATTGAATAAAATTTAATAAAATTTAATAAAATTAAATAAAATTGAATAAAATTAAATTAAATTAAATAAAATTGAATAAAATTGAATAAAATGTAACGAATTTGAATAACATGTAATTTAATTGAATAAAATATAAATAAATTGAATAGAAATGAATAAAAATGAATCAAATAGAATAAAATTGAATCAAATTGAATAAAAGTAAATGAAATTGAATAAAATTGAATAAAAATTTTTATAATTTAATGAAATTTAATAAAATTTAACAAAATTTAATAAAATTTAATAAACGTTAATAAAGTTTAATAAAATTTATTAAAAATGAAAAAAGTTTAATAAAATCTAATAAACTCTAATAAAATTGAATAAAATTTAATAAAATTTAATAAAATTAAATAAAATTGAATAAAATTAAATTAAATTAAATAAAATTGAATAAAATTGAATAAAATGTAACGAATTTGAATAACATGTAATTTAATTGAATAAAATATAAATAAATTGAATAGAAATGAATAAAAATGAATCAAATAGAATAAAATTGAATCAAATTGAATAAAAGTAAATGAAATTGAATAAAATTGAATAAAATTTTTTATAATTTAATGAAATTTAATAAAATTTTACAAAATTTAATAAAATCTAATAAACGTTAATAAAGTTTAATAAAATTTATTAAAAATGAAAAAAGTTTAATGAAATCTAATAAACTCTAATAAAATTGAATAAAATTTAATAAAATTTAATAAAATTAAATAAAATTGAATAAAATTAAATTAAATTAAATAAAATTGAATAAAATTGAATAAAAATTGATAAAATTAATTGAGTCAAATTGAATAAATATTATTAAAATTTAATAAAATTTAATAAAATTTAATAAAAAATAATAAAATTTGATAAAATTGAACAAAACTTAATAAATTCTTCACAGAAACAACTACATCCCGCCTAGTTTACAGCTACAGAATATCTGAGCACTTGATCGTGGATATGTAGGTAAAAGGAAAAAAGTGAAAAACAACAATATGTGAACGCGGCACACATGTAGCTTAATGGGATAACCATTGGCTCGTGCTGTGGGCATCCCAAGTTCGAGTTCCATTCGAACAATAGGTGTCTGGAAAAAGAAGTCTGATGAGGAAACGTGGTGGTTTCCGAAATAGCAGCTATAACTTCTACCGTCCAAAACTATTGTTGTAATAATTTTTTTAACTATTTCCAAAAATATATGGTCTGAAACAGTTCCATTTAAATGAAAACCCAAAAACAATTGAACACAACAATGACCTGAAAAAGCATCTAGGAGTTACGGAAGAGCCTTGCCGTGCGAATGAAATTTTCCAATAATAAAATAGGCGTTGCTTTAAAATATTTGTTGGTAAATTCTTCGCAAAAACAACTACATCGCGCCAAGTTTACAGCTACAGAATATCTGAGCACTTGATCGTGGATATGTAGGTAAAAGGAAAAAAGTGAAAAACAACAATATGTGAAAGCGGCACACATGTAGCTTAATAGGATAACCATTGGCTCGTGCTGTGGGCATCCCAAAGTTCGAATTCCATTCGAACAAAAGGTGTCTGGAAAAAGAAGTCTGATGAGAAAACGTGGTGGTTTCCGAAATAGCAGCTATAACTTCTACCGTCCAAAACTATTGTTGTAATAATTTTTTCACTATTTCCAAAAATATATGGTCTGAAACAGTTCCATCTAAATGAAACCCAAAAACTTAATAAAATTTAATAAACTTTAATAAAAATTAATAAAATTTAGTAAAACTTAATAAAATTTAAAAAATTGAACTAAATTGAAAAAAAGCGAATAAAGTTGAATCAATTTGAATCACAATGAATAACATTTAGTAAAATTGAATAGAATTTTATAAAATTTAATAAGTTTCAACAAAAATTAGTAAATATTACTAAAAATTGATAAAAACTAATAACAATAAATAAAACTTAATATAGTAAAATTGAAGAAAATTGAATAAAATTTAAAAAAATTTAATAAAATAAAAATTATAGATATATAACATAATAAAATTTAATAAAGTTGAATAAAAGTTAATATAATAAAATTTAATATAATTGAATAAAACTGAATAAAATTGAAAAAATTGAATAATATATTGAAGTTTTATTCAATTTTATTCAGTTTTATTCATTTATATTCAATTTTAATAATGGTTTTTCAATTTTATTTAATATTATTAAATTTTATTAATCGTTATTAATTTTTAATAAATTTTATTAAATTTTATTCAATTTTATTCAATATAATTCAATTTTTTTCAATTTATTCAGTTTTATTAAATTTTATTTAGTTTTAATCAAATTTTATTAAATTTTATTCATTTTTATTCAATTTCATTAAATTTTATTAAAGTTTATTAAAGTTTGTTAAACTTTATAAAATTTTGTTACACCTTATTAAGTTTTATTAATTTTTGTTAAATTTTATTAAATTTTATGCAATTTTATTTAAATTTATTCAATTTTATTAAATTTTTTAAAGTTTTTTACATTTTATTAAATCTTATTTACTTTTATTAAATTTAGTTAAATTAAAATTTATTAAATTTTTTTATATTAAATTTTATTAAATTTTACTATAATAAATTTTATTACACTTTAGTATATTAAATTTTGTTATATTAAATTTTATTATATTAAGTTTTATTATATTAAATTTTGTTATATTAAATTTTATTATATTAAATTTTGTTTAATTTTATTCAAATTTTTTCAATTTTATTCAATTTTCTTCAGTTTTATTCAGTTATATTCATTTTTATAAAATTTTATTAAGTTTTATCAAATTTTATTAAATTTTATTAAATTTTTTTCAATTTTTTTCAATTTATTAATTTTTTTTCAATTTTATTCCATTTTATTAAATTTTATGAAACTTTATTAAATTTTAATATTTTTTAAATAAAGTTATTATATTAAATTTTGTTAAATTTTATTTAATTTTATTCAAGTTTATTCGATCTTATTCAATTTCATTCACTTTTATTAAATTTTTTTAAATTTTATTCCTTTTAAATCAATTTTATTCATATTTATTATATTAAATTTTATTATTTAAATTTTATTTAATTTTATTCAACTTTATTAATTTTCATAAAATTTTTTATAGTTTATTACATTTTATTAAATTTTATTTATTTTATTAGAGTTTGTTAAATTTGATTCAATTTATTCAATTTTATTAAATTTTATTCACTTCTATTCAATTTTTTTCAATTTTACCAAATTTTATTAAATTTGATTAAATTTTATTCAAAATTATTATATTAAATTTTATTTAAATTTTATAAAATTTTATTAAATATTATTAAATTTTATTAAATTTAATTAAATTTTATTATAGTAAGCTTTATTAAATTTTGTTCAATTTTAAACAATATCATTCAATTCTATTCAAGTTTATTCTTTTTTATGCAATTTTATTAAATTTTGATAATTTCTAATAAATTTTATTAAATTTTGTTAAATTTTATTTTATTATATTTTAATAAAATTTAGTAATTTAATTTTTTTTTAAATTTTATAAAATTTTATTATATATTATTAAATTTTGTTAAATTTAATTAAATTTTATTATATTAAACTTTATTAAATTTTATTAAATTTTATTCAATTTTAAACAATTTTATTCAATTCTATTCAACTTAATTCACTGTTATTAAATTTTATTCAAATTTATTAAATTTTATTCATATTTATTAATGTTTATTAATTTTTATTAAGTGTTATTAATTTATATTCATTTTCTTCAGTTTTATTCAATCAAATTTTATTAAATTTTATTATATTAAAATTTAATATATTACATTTTATTGAATTTTATTCAACTCTATTAAATTGTATTAATTTTTATTAAAAGATATTATTTTTTATTAAGTTTGATTTAATATTATTAATTTTTATTCAATATTCAACTTTATTCAACTCTATTCAATTTTATTCGCGTTTATTCAATTTTGTTCAATATTAGTAAATTTTATTAAGTTTTATTAACTTTTATTAATTTTCGTTATAGTTTATTAAATTATTTTCAATTTTATTAAATTTTATTGTATTAAATTTTATTATATTAAATTTTATTAGATTTCATTATATTAAATTTTAATATATTAGAGTTTATTACATTTTATCAAATTTTATTAAAATTTATTAATTATTATAAATTTTTTTTCAATTTTATTTAATTTTATTAAATTTTTTTTCCAATTTTATTCATTTTTATTAAATTTTATTAAATTTTTTTATTAAATTTTATTAAGTTTTAATCAATTTTATTAAATTTTATTCAGCTTTATTCGTTTTTATTCGGTTTTATTCAATTTTATTCAACTTTATTCAACTTTATTTAATTTTATCAAATTTTATTAAATTTTATTCAATTTTATTGTATTAAATTTTGTTCAACTTTATTAAATTTTATTATATTATGTTTTAATAATTTTTAGGAATTTAAAGGTTTAGTAAATTTTTTTAAATTTTATTAAATTTTATTATATTAAATTTTATTATATTAAATTTTATTATATTAAATTTTAATATATCAGAGTTTATTAAATTTTTTCAAATTTTATTAAATTTTATTAATTATTATTAAATTTTTTCCAATTTTATTTAATTTTATTAAATGTTATTAAATTTTTTTTCAATTTTATTAAATTTTGTTAAATTTTTTTTCTTAAATTTTATTAAATTTTATTAAATTTTAATGAATTTTATTCATTTTTATCCAGCTTTATTGATTTTTAGTCGGTTTTATTCAATTTTATTCAATTTTATTTAATTTTATAAACTTTTATTAAGAGTTATTAAATATTTTAATTTTTTTTTAATTTTATTCAAATATATTTAATTCTATTCAATTTTATTATATTAAGTTTTATTATATTAAATTTAATTATATTAAATTTTATTAAATTAAATTTTATTAAAGTTTATTATATTAAATTTTATTATAACAAATTTTATTAAATTTTATTTAACTTTATTAAATTTTATTATATTATTTTTATTAAAATTTATTATATTAAATTTTTTTAAATCATATTAAATTTTATTAAATCTTATTAACTTTTTTAAATTTTATTCAATTTTATTAAATTTTGGTCATATTTATTCAATTTCATTAACTTTTATTAAAGTTTATTAAATTTTGTTAAACTTTATAAAATTTTATTTCACCTTATTCAATTTTATTAATTTTTGTTAAATTTTATTAATTTTTATGCAATTTTATTCAAATTAATTCAATTTTATTAAATTTTTAAAAATTTTTTTACATTTTATTAAATCTTATTTACTTTTATTAAGTTCAATTATATTAAATTTTATTAAATTTTATTGTTTTAAATTTTATTATATTAAATTTTATTAAGTTTTATTATATTAAATTTGATTAAATTTTATTAAGTTTTATTATATTAAATTTGATTAAATTTTATTATATTTTTTTTTTGCGGGTGAGGAGAAGAAAAATGTCTTCCGCATCATCATTGTGTCGTCACATCAATGGTATGTGCCACTTGCAGGTCACTAAAAAACTCTCCTCTAGGGAACCGTCGCCCACCCTGGAACCGCTTTCGCATTACTTCAGGGTGGCGTTCCATTTTTCTCATAGTGAGATTACATCTCGCCACCTGCGTCCAGGTCCCGCTTTTTCGCTCGTAGTACTTTTTCTGCGAACTCCCTTACTTTTGCCTAGTTTGCTTCACTTTGTAACATAATTGAGGCAATGTTATCCACTCTTTGTTCTCCAACTGTGTTTTCAAGCCTGGTTCTCGCGTCTTGCCAGCGGGTGTATTGAAAGATTGTATGCTCTGCGTCATCTTCGTCAGCATCGTTATAAATACATGACGATCTTCAGCTATCCCTATTTTATTCAGATATTTCCTGAAGTATCCGTGAACAGACAACATCTGGGTAATGTAGTAGTCTACTTCCCCGAATTTCCTGGTTGTCGATGTTCTGACGCCTGCTATTAATTTGGCTGTCCATCGTCCATGAATTCCTTCTTCCCATCGGGATTGCCACTGGTTCAGGGTTTCTTTCCTTATGTCCTCTTTGTTTGTATTAACAGTGCATCCTTGGTTGCTCATTTTTTTGAGCGTCCAGTTTCTTTTCTTTTCGGCTGCCAATAGGTCGATGGGAATGCTTCCGCTTATCACAGCTATAGCTTCCCCTGATACTGTGCGGTATGCCGACGCTATCCTCAAAGCCGCTGCGCGGTATACTTTGGCCAGTACCATTCGTCTATTTTTCTTCTTGAGCGAGTCCGCACATAGCTCGGCTCCATAAAGTAGGATGTTAAGGGTTGCCGCCATGATGAGCTTCCTTTTTTCTTGTGTTGGACCTCCTATGTTAGGCATTAGTCTACTGAGCTGGGAAGTGACTTTGAAGGCTTTCACTGCGGCATGCTGGATTTGTGCCCAGTAGCTCAGTCTAGGGTCTAGTCTTACACCCAGATAGTTAACAACTCTTCTTGATCCCAGCGTATCCGCGATTGTGTGCATGTCTACTTCCAGAGGTATGTGTTTCATCGTTAATAGCAGCAACTCGGTTTTTTCTGTTGCGAGTTTAAGACCGTGTTGGTCCAGCCACATCTTTGTTCTTATCATTACTTGAGTTAGCTTCCTGCGTGCGTCTTCTGTATCGCACGCGGTAATTATAGCGGCAATGTCGTCAGCATATCCCACAAGATATGTGCTCTCAGGCATCTCAAGATCTAACATGCCATCGTAGCTGACGTTCCAGAGGTCTGGCCCGAGGATAGAGCCCTGCGCTGCTCCTGCCGTAACCTTGTGTTTTCGCTGCCCGTCGGTAGTTTCGTAGAGTAAGACCCTGTCTCTAAGGTAGCTCCTCATCATTAGGCTGAGGTACCGGGGGATGGAAAATTTATTCTCTAAGGCTGCGATCATATCCTTCCACTGTGCACTGTTGAAGGCATTTCGAATGTCCAATGTGGCTAGTAGGGCTATTTGCTTATGAAACCCTTGTTGGGCCTTTTCAACGCTTTTAATGACATTCTCGATTGCTCCCAGTGTTAATATACCGGGCCTAAAACCGTATTGCTTTTTTGAGAGCCCTCCAGCACTAGCAATAGCTGCTTCTAGTCTCGGTTTTAGTCTTTCCAGAAGCTTTCCAGCAGTGTCCAGCGTGTAGAGAGGGCGGTATGCCGATGGACTGTCTGGGTTTCCTTTCCCCTTACTAATGAGTACCAGCTGCTGTCTTTTCCAGATTTCTGGGAATAGGGTTCTTTTCAGACAGGCATTAAACATATTTAGAAGTAAATTAGGCCGTTCTAGGGCAATTACTTTCAGTACTTCCGCGGGTGTGCCATCGGGACCTGGTGATTTATTTCGCTTAAGCTTATTTGCCGCTGTTTGTAGCTCTTCGGTAGTAAAACAATGTGTTTCTATAGGGAGGTTCTCCAGTGTTGCTTGTGCTTCCCGTATCTCATGTGCTGGAAATAAGGCCTTAACAATCTGATCCATTTTGTGTCCGTTAAATTCTGGGGGTGGTGCCCTAGCGTCGAGTTTTTTCATCACTACTCTGTACCCTAGCCCCCATGGATCCCTATTTAGGTCGTTACGTAGCTCTTCCCACTTTTCATTTTTACTATTCTCGATGGCACGTTTAAGTTCTTTTTTCGCAGCGTGGTACATTTCCATTTCTGTAGCTGCGTTGCCTCTTCGTCTGTTCCTTGTATAGACCCGCCGAAGGCGAAGACACGTTTTCCTTAGTTGCGCTATACTCTCAGTCCACCAGTACGCTGCTCGTTTTTGCCTCTTATTCGTGGCTCTTGGCTTTGAAGCATTCCATTTGCGGAGGGACCTGCGTGTACTATTTTGAGCAGGTCGAGCTTGAGATTCTGTTGTGAAGGTTATGTACTGATGATCACTGAAAGTATAGTCCTCCAGCACTTCCCGGCCTGTTACCATGCCTGCTAAGCGCTCCGATGCCAATGTTATGTCGGGTGTTGTTTCTTCGCATCCTGGTCGTCTGAAAGTCGATGCTACTCCGGTGTTGAGTACAACAAGGTCCAGTCGTGCGGCCATCTCTAGAATCCGTTTGCCTCTGGAGTCGGTGCTCTGCATACCCCATTCGACTGCTTTAGAGTTAAAATCTCCCCCGATTATCATTTGTCCATCCTCTATGCATTCCAGTTTAGCCTGAAAGTCGTGGATGTTGTCGCTAGGTGTAAGGTAGCAGCTGAAGATAGTAAAGAGGGCGCATTTGCTCCAGACGAAACCATTTCCGTTCCCGCTTGCTGTGGTGTGGAGTTTGCTGCTAGGGGGAAACCACATCGCAGCAGTGCCACTGCTATCCTCTAGCCATGATCCACTTTCCTTCCTTTTATATTGTTCGCTGATGATAATGACATCGTAGTGGCTCTCTCTTGTCATTTGTGTCAGCAGTGCGTCCGCAGTTTTGCATCTATGCATGTTGGCTTGCAGAGCTTTCAAGTCTTTGAGTAGCTGTTGTATACCGTGCACTTCTTGGAACCCGGTACGTGATCTGTCTGTTCATATTTTGCCTCCTTACATAAGCAGCCGTTTTGGGGGTTACGGCATTCTCTCAGGCTGTGTCCTACTTGGCCACACTTTATGCATAAGCCTTGCTTCTTTCTGTCAGGTCCTTTATAGTCCCAGGTTGAATGCCCGGGTCCGAAACAGCGAAAGCATCTCTTCGTACTTTCTTTAAGCCGTAGCCTACAGTTGATCCAGCCTATTTTAATACGAGCCTGCTTTATTAATTTATCGGCTTCTTTGCCCGGTAAGGTTATATATGCTCTTAATTGCTCTCTACTGTTGGGTGCTGAGATATTAATTTTGGTGGCAGTGGAGGGCTCTCCCAACACTCGATGTACTGACTCCAGGATTTCTTCTTTTGTTGTTAAGGAATCGATATCTCTGATCTCCACTGTAGCTTTTGGCTTTAAGTCAGCTACTGATGCGGATTCCTTTTGAGTGCTCTTTAGAGTTTCACAAAAATTTTGGTTAGCTGTCTGTCCTTTTTCTAATTCTAAGAGGATGGCGCCCGTTCTTGTTTTCCGTATTCCACGTATCTTGACTTCGTTTTCGTCTGGTTTTATTTTCGCCTTGATATTTCGGAGAACTTCTGCGTAGCTTCTTCCATCTGCAGGCTTAATGATTACCGCCTCTGATAGCCTCCTGGGCCTAGTTTTGGGTTTAGCCTTTTCTGCTTCTTTCTTGAGTCCATCGGTTTTAGGTGCGTTCGATGTTGATGACGGTTATTTATTGGCACTGGGTTTTTGTGTCTTCTTCGTTGTCACTGTCTTCCATTGCTCGGGTTCTTCATTGCGTGGTCGTCCAGCGGGTCTCGATTCGACCGGACTTGTCGCGCGGCGTTTCGAAGAGGTCGATGCGGGGGTTTCTGCTGAGGTGTTTTTCTCTAGCGCAATAGATGTAGCTATTTTTTCCTTCTCAGCCATTGTCCAGTTTCGTCTGTAGCTTTTGATTATATCAAAAAGCTCGTCCAACTGCGCGGCTCCGTTTTTGACATCAAGGCTAACAATTTTTTGTTTGGAAATAGCCTGTTTCATTTTGTGAACAATCGTCCTGCCCTTTTCGATTGCCTCTTCTTCTGCTTGTCTCATTTTGCGCAAGAATTCATGCCTTGGCGACTCTTGCGGGGGCAGAGTTGGTTGAGATGCTGCTGGAGTGTTTCGATCTGCCATCGGCTCCGTTGTATTCGCAGCTGAGTTTGAAGATCTAGGCTCGGCAAAGGGTGTGCTTAATTGCTGGGTGTGGTTGCTTTTCTGAGAAACCGGTGTTAGTTGGAGCACAGGAGATCTCAGTACTGCTTCTTCGGAAAATATTTCCGTGTTCCTCTTGTCGCTCGTTTAAATTCGAGCTATCTCCTTTTTTCTGCTGCTCTTTCTCCGTGCTATTCGGAGTTTTGATGTTTTTATTGGGGTTATTGTAGTATTCATTTTTCATGGGTCTCCGCTCCAAGCTGCTATCTCCGCACGTTGTGCAGTCGTTCTAACGAAGGGCCCGAGGTTGTCTACGTATGTTGTAGTTCCTCGCGAGGGTTGATACAAGTCCTCATGGGAGCTGAGGTCAGAGCCAGCCAGCGCTAATCAGGAGTTTATCTCAACTGAACCTGCACGGCCAACTTAATGGCGACGTGCTTTTTATTATATTAAATTTTACTTAATTTTATTATATTAAATTTTATTAAATTTTATTATATTAAATTTTATTAAATTTTATTATATTAAATTTTATTAAATTTTATTATATTAAATTTTATTGTATAAAATATTATTAAATTTTATTCAACTTTATTAATTTTTATTAAATTTTTTAAAGTTTATTACATTTTATTAAATTTTATTAAATGTTATTCAATTTTATCAAATTTTATTAAAATTTATTAAATTTTATTCAAAATTATTATATTAAATTTTTTTAAGGTTTTTTAAATTTTATTAAATATTATTAAATTTTATTAAATTTAATTAAATTTTATTATATTAAGCTTTATTAAATTTTGTTCAATTTTAAACAATTTTATTCCATTCTATTCAAATTTAATCATTTTTATTCAATATTATTAAACTTTATTAATTTTTAATAAATTTTATTAAATCTTGTTAAATTTTATTTATTTTTATTAAACTTTAATCAATTTTATTAAATTTTATTCTTTTTTATTCAATTTTGATAAATTTTCTTATATTAAATTTTATTATATAAAGATATAAAGTTTATTAAATTTTATAATTTTAAGTTTTAAAATATTAAATTTTATACAACTTTATTAATTTTTATTAAATTTTTTTAAAGTTGATTGCATTTTATTAAATTTTATTCAATTTTATTTATTTTATTAGATTTTGTTAAATTTGATTCAATTTATTAAATTTTATACAATTTTAGTAAATTTTATTCAATTTTATTCATTTCTATTCAATTATTCTTCATTTTATTTAATTTTATTCAATTTGATTAAATTTTGAACAATTTTAGCAAATTTTTATAAATTTTATTATATTAAATTTTATTAAACTTTATTAAATTTTATTATATTATGTTTTAATAAGTTTTATTAATTTAATTTTTTTTAAATTTTAATAAATTTCATTCAATTTTGAAATAATTTATTTAATTCTAATCAAGTTAATTCAATTTTATTCAATTTTATTAAATTGTAGTAAATTTTATTAAAATTTTTTAAATTTTATTAATTTTTATTAAGTTTTATTAATTTTTATTCAAATTTCTTCAATTATATTATATTAAATTTTATTAAATTTTATTATATTAAATTTTAATATATTAAATTTTATTCAATTTTATTCAATTCTAAAAATTGTATTAATTTTTATTAAATGATATTATTTTTTATTAAATTTTATTTAATTTTATTAATTTTTATTCAATATTCAATTTTTGTTCAATATTCAATTTTATTAAACTTTATTTAATTTTATTCGCTTTTATTCAAATTTATTCAATATTATTAAATTTTCTTAAGTTTTATTAACTTTTATTAATTTTCATTAAAGTTTATTACATTTTTTTTAATTTTATTAAATTTTATTAGTTTTTATTAAATTTTATTGTTATTTATTAAGTTCTATTAAATTTTTTTTCAATTTTACTCAATTTTATTAAAATTTATTAAATTTTAATCAATTTTATTTAATTTTATTTAATTTTATTTAATTTTATTCATATTTATTCAATTTTATTCAATTTTATTACATTTTATTTAGATTAATTAACTTTTATTAAATGTTATTATTATTTTTTATTTTTTTTAATTTTATTCAATTATATTTAACTTTATTCAATTTTATTATATTAAGTTTTATTATATTAAATTTAATTATATTAAATTTAATTAAATTTAATTATATCAAATTTTATTAAATTTTATTCTATTTTAATAAATTTTATTAAATTTTATTACATTTTTTTAAGTCTTATTACATTTTATTAACTTTTATTAACTTTCATTAAATTTTATTAAGTAATATTAAATTTTATTAAATTTTATTTCATTTTATTGAATTCGATTCAATTTCATTCGTTTTTGATCACTTTTATTCAATTTGGTTAAGTTTTATTCCCTTTTATTAAATTTCATTCATTTTTGTTCAATTTGGTTCAATTTTATGTATTTTTATCCATTTTTATTCAATTTTATTCAATTTTATTCAATTTCATTCAATATTATTCAATTTTATACAATTGTATTCAAATTTATTCAATATTATTCAATTTTATCAAACTATAAAAAAATTTAATAAATATTAATAAAATTTAATAGAAGTTAAAAAACCTTTAATAAAATTTAATATTATAAAATATAATTTAATAAAATTTAATATAAGAAAATTTAATAATATTTAATATAATAAAACTAAATATATTAAAATTTAATATAACAAAATTGAACAAAATGGAATAAAATTTAATAAACATTAACAAAATTTAATAGAATTTAATAAAAGTGAATAAAATTTAATATAATTTAAAAAAATTTAATAAAATAAATTTTAATAAAAATGATATAATAAAATTTAATAAAGTTGAATCAAGTTTAATATAAAAAAATTGAATAAAATTTAATGATATTGAATAAAATTAAAACAAAAGTCAAAAAGATTTAATAAAATTTAATATAATAAAATTTAAAAAAAATTACGGAAGAGCCTTGCCGTGCGAATGAAATTTTCCAATATTAAAAAAGGCGTTGCTTTAAAATATTTGTTGGTAGATTCTTCGCAAACACAACTACATCGCGTCAAGTTTACAGCTACAGAATATCTGAGCACTTGATCGTGGATATGTAGGTAAAAGGAAAAAAGTGAAAAACAACAATATGTGAAAGCGGCACACATGTAGCTTAATGGGATAACCATTGGCTCGTGCTGTGGGCATCCCAAGTTCGAATTCCATTTCGAACAAAAGGTGTCTGGAAAAAGAAGTCTGATGAGGAAACGTGGTGGTGTCCGAAATAGCAGCTATAACTTCTTGAATAAAATGTAATAAAATTGATTGAAATTGTTCAAAATTGAATAAAATTTAAAATGAATAGAAATGAGCAGAAATGAGTGGAAATGGATAGAAATGAGCAGAACTGAGCAGAAATGAATGGAAATTAACAGAACCTAATAATAGAAATGAATAGGAATGAATAGAAATGAATAGAAATGAAATGGAATGAAATGATATGAGCAGAAATGAGTAGGAATGAATAGAAATGAGCAGAAATGAGTAGAAATGAATAGAAATGAAATGAAATAGTAATAAATTAATAAAATTTTATAAAATTGAAAAAAATGTAATAAAATTGAAATTAAAATTTAATAAAAGCTAATAATATTTAATAAAATTTAATAAAACTGAGTAAAATTTAATAAAATTAAATAAAATTGAATAAAATGAAATAAATTTGAATAACATGTAATAAAATTGAATAAAATGTAATAAAATTGAAAAAAATGTAATTAAATTGAATAAAATATAAAAAAATTGAATAGAAATGAATAAAAATGAATCAAATTGAATAAAATTGAATCAAATTGAATAAAAATAAATAAAATGAATAAAAATTAATAAAATTTAATAAAATTTAACAAAATTTAATAAAATTGAGTAAAGTTGAACAAAAATGAATAAAATTAAATGAAATTGACTAAAATTGAATAAAATTTAATAAAAATTTATATAATTTAATCAACTTTAATAACATTTAACAAAAATTAATAAAATTTATCAAAATTTAAAAAAAATTAGTAAAATTTAACCAAATTTAATAAAATTTAATAAAGCTTAATAAAATTTAATAAAGTTTAATAAAATTTAATAAAACTTAATAAAACTTAATAAAATTTATTAAAATTGAATAAAATTGAATAAAAGCGAATAAAATTGAATAGAATTGAATTAAATTGAATAAAATTTAGTAAAATTGAATAAAATTGAATGAATTTTAACAAAATTGAATAAAAGAGAATAAAAATGAATAAAATTGAATACAAGTGAATAAAATTGAATAAAATCGAATAAAAATGAATAAAATTGAGTAAACATGAATAAAATTGAATAAGAATGAATAATAAAATTGAATAAAATTGAATAACAATGAATAAAATTGAATAAAAATTGAATTGTAAAATGTTGCTGATATATAACAACGCACAACCGTTCGTTCTTAGTTCATTTATTCAAGTATAAAGTAGTTACAATATGTAAAATATATTAAGCTTATGTACTAAAAGTAATATCGTATTCGGGTTGCCTATGTTGCATACATTAGTTATGAATTTTCTTACAAATTCCGCCTCAACCCAAATCCGATTTGTTAAACTAATCTTTTATAACAAAGTCAATCCAATTTCATTTTTCTAAATTTCATTATACAAAATCAATATTTAACAATTTACATAAATTATTATGTTTATCTCCAGATAAAGGTTTATTTAGTATATCTGCTGCATTTTTCGCCGTCGGGATGTACTCAATGTACTTCTCACGTATGTAGTGAAACTTTATGTCGATATGTTTACTTCGCTTATGTGCCACAGGATTTTTGACTGCAAACTGTGCACTCTGATTGTCGCAAAAAATTCTGGATGCATCTTTGACATACTGCTTAAAACCCATTTCTGATAATAAGCTTCTTATGAACGATATTTCCTTAGCGACATTGCACATAGCAATATATTCAGCTTCCATTGTACTGTGAGAAACTACATGTTGCTTCTTTGACTCCCACGCAATCAACCCATCGCCCAGAAACATTGCGAATGCACTAATCGACTTGCGATCTGTAGAGTCTGAAGCCCAGTCAGCATCTGAAAAACAAATTAAGCTTTGAGGGTTAGCTTCATAAGTTATCCTACCCTTTGGTTTCTGCTTCAAATATCGCAGAACACGCTTGGCTGCCACAAAATGTTCCTTGTGCGGATGACTGTTGAATTGAGCCAATTTAGACACAGTTTGTGCTATATCTGGCCTTGAAATTATTGCCAAATATGTCAGACCACCAATAAGCGACATGTACTGTTGTGTCAAATAGCCTTTACAATCTGAATTACTACATTTTTCAAGAACCGTGCCACTACTATATGGCGTCGCTACTCCTTTGCAATCTTCCATATGCCACCGCTTGAGTAACTCTTTCACATAACGACCTTGTTGGATAGTTATGTTCCCACGAAGACCATCACGTTCAACTTCAATGCCGAGATAGTATCGAATCGGACCACGATCGATAGCTTCTACTTTCTCGTTTAACTGCTTTATAATATTTTTCATTGTATTTTCAGACGAACATGCCAATAAAATATCATCAACATATATGCTCAATATGTTAATTTCACCATTTTCGCATTGAGTGTAAACACAATTGTCTGCTCTGCATCGTTTAAACCCCATTTCGCATAACACCTTGTTAATTTTTTCATTCCAATACCTTCCAGCCTGCTTAAGGCCATAGAGCGATTTTTGAAGTCGACAAACTTTGTTAGGTTTAGTTTTATCTACGAAACCTTCTGGTTGTCGCATGTATAGCTCCTCCTCCAACTCGCCGTTCAGGTACGCTGCTACGACATCTATATGATGTACCAACAACTTATGTTGAACTGCCAAACTGAGGATTAAACGAATGGTCGTATGTCTGACCACTGGAGCGTAGGTAAGTTCAAAATCATCACCAGGCTTCTGGGAACAGCCTTGCGCAACTAAACGCGCCTTGTATTTTTCCAGCTTACCAGTCTCATCGTACTTTTTTATGAATACCCATCGACATCCGATTACGTTTTTGCCATGTGGACGATCAGTAAGGGTCCAAGCACCACTTCTAGTTAGGGAATCGTATTCCGCCTGCATCGCGGCTCTCCACTGTGAACTTTCATTAGACTCCATTGCTTCTGCGACTGTTGTAGGATTTTCACACGCCAAATTCAACACTTCAGGATATTCAGCTATGTACTTTTTCTTTGGACGACCCACCTTTCCAGTTCTGCATATACGTGGTCTTTCACGCTTCCTTTTGCCGAACACAATCTCGCCGTCTTCACTCGAAACAGATTATTCACTATTTTCAAAAAATATTACATCACGCGCTATTATAATACCTCTCTTCACTGAATCATATAGTCTATACCCTTTTGTATGGTTAGCGTAACCAACAAATCGAACTTTTGTACCTTTAGAATCGAATTTTGATCTACCTGGCTGTTTATGTAATACAACGGCTTCACAGCCAAACACTTTTAAGTGGTTCACACTTGGTTTATAGCCTCGAAAATATTGTTGGACACCGATTTCTAATATAAGCAGCCGTATTTACCGCTTCCGACCACAATGACTTTGGAAGGTTTGATGACACACACCGTGCCATCTCAACTAATGTTCGGTTGGCACGTTCTGCTACCCCATTCTCTTCCGGCGTGTAAGCCACAGTCTTTTGGTGTACAATACCTTTGGCTTTCAAATAATTTTGGAACTTCACACTTAGATATTCGCGCCCGTTATCACTACGAAGACATTTCACCTTGCTACCGATTTGATTTTCTGCGCGCGCCACTAACTGCTTAAATGCTTCAAACGCATCTGCTTTTTTCTTTAAAAAATGTACCTCAATATAACGCGAAAAATCATCTATAAATGTTATAAAATAGTTCGAACCGCCTTGCGATGTTGTACGCATAGGCCCACATATATCCGAGTGTATAATTTCTAAACACTTTGTCGATCTTACGTTAGTATATTTACCGAACGCGCTTCTTTTAATTTTACACAACACAATGTCACAATGTCACAATCAAAATTTCCACAGTTTTTGATTTAAAATCCACGTACCATATTGCTTTCCGAAAGCATATATAAATCTTTATAATTTAAATGGCCAAAACGCCGATGCCATTTTTCAATATTTTCATTATTCTTTTGTACGACCGAATTTATATTTTCATTGTTTTTTAACGCACTAAATTTTGCATAAAAAACTCCGTTAATCATTTTCGCCACGAACACTATTTTATTTTCTTTAGTCTTAACTATCGTTTTCCTGTTTCGAAAATGTACTTCTTTTCCATTATTGAGTATTTTACTCACCGCTATAAAATTGTTTTTAAGCTTTGGTACGTACAAAACATCCACCAACAAAATATCACCAAAATTTGATTTGAGCAGAATTGTTCCGTTGCCCTTTGCATTTACAGCTTCTCCAGATGCCAAAAATACTTTTTGAGTGGATTTGAGCAACGAAGTAAATAATGATATATCACTGCACATGTGAGATGATGCTCCGCTATCAAGAATCCAGGTATCCTCACCACACGATCTTTGAGTATTTGAGTCACATAAATTAAGTACTGTTGGCTGCTGCGGTCTTTTGCATTGCGCTTTAACGTGACCTCTCTTACCGCAACAATAACACTTAACGTCGTTCATATTGCGCCTGGAATATCTCGGCTTATTGTTATTGCTTTTGTTACGCTCATTGGAAATATTCGATGATTGGTCAACTTTTGCAGGCCTTATATGGTAATTAGCGGAAAAAACTTTTTCGCTTTCTGTTAACCGTTGTCCTCGCCTTCGCTCTTCTTCAAATATTTTCATTTTCAATGCTTCCATTTTCGGCAGCGTGTCTCTGCTTTCAATTGCAATTACAAAGCTTTCTAGCTCATCTGGTAGACTACATAGCAGTAATATGCAAAGCAGGTCATCAGGTATAGTGATGCCGATTTCGCTAAGGCTGTCGACGATCGAGCAAAACTCATTTATTTGAAGTGCAAATTTTTCTGCAGCATTCAATTTGAATTGCACCAACTTTTTGAATAAATTTACCTTGCGAGCTGGACCGTCGGCATTGTAGAGATCGCTTAAAAGAATCCAAGCTTCTTTCGCCGTTTCACACCTGTTTACGTGAATCAACTCTGACGGCCTTACGCATAAATGTATCATTGCCAATGCCTTTTGATCGGCAGTCTTCCATGTTCTTGCTTCCAACTCTGATGGTTCCACCTTAGGACTTTCTTCAATCACGTGCCATAAATCTTGAGTTACAAGTAAACTCCTCATCAACAACGACCACGTAGAATAATTCTCGCCGTTGAGCTTTTCTATGTTTGTTAATGACGAACTCATTTTCACGCCTTAAATATTTATTTAAACCAAACCAAATCGACCAACGATTTATTTGAAACCCGATACTACTGAACTTTAAGAACCACGTGATCTGGGCCCATGACCCATGTAAAATGTTGCTGATATATAACAACGCACAACCGTTCGTTCTTAGTTCAATTATTCAAGTATAAAGTAGTTACAATATGTAAAATATATTAAGCTTATGTACTAAAAGTAATATCGTATTCGGGTTGCCTATGTTGCATACATTAGCTATGCATTTTCTTACATGAATAAAACTGAATAAAATTAAACAAAAGTTATTAAAATTTAATAATATTTATTAAAATTAAATAAAGTTAATAAAATTGAATAAAGTGTAATAAAATTGAATAAAATTAATAAAATTGAATAAATATGAACAAAATTGAATAAAACTGAATTAAATTGAATAAAATTTAGAAAAATTTAATAAAATCTAACAAAATTTAATAAAATTGAATAAAAAGGAATATAATTGAATAAAATTGAAAAAATGTAATAAAATTGAATAAAATAAAATTTAATAAAATTTAATAATATTTAATAAAATTAAATGAAATTGAATCAAATTGAATAAATATTAATAAATTTTAATAAAATTTAATAAAAATTAATAAAATTTAATAAAAACTAATAAAATTTAATAAAATTGGATAAAACTTAATAAAACTTAATAAACTTAAATAAAAATTAATACAATTTAAAAAAACTTAATAAAATTTATTAAAATTGAATAAAATTGAATAAAAGCGAATAAAATTGAATAGAATTGAATTAAATTGAATAAAATTTAGTAAAATTGAATAAAATTGATTTAAATTTTATAAAATTTAATAATTTTTTACCAAAATTAACAAATATTAAAAAAAATTAATAAAATTTAATACAACAAAATTGAAGAAAATTTAATAATCTTTATAAAATTTGATATAATTGAATAAAGCTGAATAAAATTGAATAAAACTGATAAAAATAAATCAAATTGAACAAAAATGAAGGAAATTTAATAAAATTTGACATAATAAAATTTAATGTAATAAAATTTAATAAAATTTAATATAACAAAGTATAATAAAATTTAATAAAATATAAGAAATTTTAACGAAATTTAAGACAATTTTATGAAATTTAATAAAACTTAATAAAATTTAATTAAATCTAATAAAAATTAATAAAAAGTGGAAAAACTTAATAAAGTTTAATAATAGGTATTAAAATTTAATATAATTTAATCAAATATAAAAAAATTTATTAAAATCTGAGACAATTTGAATAAAATTTAATAAAAATTAAAAAATTGAGTAATATTTAATAAAATTGAATAAAATTAATAAAATTGAATCAAATGTAATAAAATTGAATTAAATTGAATAAAATTGAATAAAATTAATAAAATTGAATAAATATGAACAAAATTGAATAAAACTGAAAAAAATTGAATAAAATTTAGAAAAACTTAATAAAATCTAACAAAATTTAATAAAATTTAATAAATTTGAATAAAAAGGAATAAAATTGAATAATATTTAATAAAATTTAGGAAAAATGAATATAATTGAAGAAAATAACATTTAATAAAAGTTAATACAATGTAATAAAAGTTAATAAAGTTGAATAAGGTTGAATAAATTGATTAAAAGTGAATAACCTTAAATAGAATTAAACAGAATTGAATAAAATTAAATAAAATATCATAAAACTTTATGAAATTTAATAAAATTTGATGAAATTTATTAAAATTTAATGAAACTTAATAAAATTTACTGAAACTTAATCAAATTTAATAAAATTGAATAAAACTGAATAAAATTGAACAAAATTGAAAAAAATTGAATAAAATATAATACAATGTAATAAAATTTAATAATTTCTAATAAAATTTCATAAAATTGAATAACATATACCAAAACTTAATAAAATTTAAGAAAATTTAATAAAAGTATATTGAATTGAATAAAAATTAATCAAATTGTATAAAGTTGAACAAAATTGAATAAAAGTGACTAAAATTGAATAGAGTTGAATAAAAATTAATAAAATTGAACAAAACTGAATAAAACTGAACAAAATTGAATAAAATTTAATACAAATCATAAAAATTTAATAAAATTTAATAATTTCTAATAAAATTTCATAAAATTGAATAACATATAATAAAACTTAATAAAATTTAATATATTAAAATTTAATATAATATAATATAATAAAAATTAATATAATAAAATTGAAGAAAATTGAATAAAATATAATAAAAATTAATAAAATTTAAAAAATTTAAATAAAGTTGAATAAAATTGAATAGATTTGAATTAAATTAAATAAAACCGAAAAAAATTGAATAGAATTGAATACAATTGAATAAAAATGAATAAAATTTAATAAAATTAAATAAAATTGAATAACATTACATAAAATTGAATAAAAATGATTAAAATTGAACAAAAATGAATAAAATTGAATAAAGTTGAACAAAATTGAATAAAATTGAACAAAATTGAATAAATGTGAAAATAATTTATTAAATTTAAATAAAATTTAATAAAAGATAATAAAAAAATTAATAAAAGTTAATAAAATTTAATAAAATGGAATAAATTTGTATAGAATTGAATACAAGTGAATAAAATTGAATAAAATTGAATAAAAATGAAAAAAATTGAATAATATTGAATAAAATTGAACAAAATTTAATAAAATTGAACAAAACTATTGTTGTAATTTTTTCACTATTTCCAAAAAAAATATATGGTCTGAAACAGTTCCATTTAAATGAAAACCCAAAAACAATTCAACACAATAATGACCTGAAAAAGCATCTAGGAATTACGGAAAAGCCTTGCCGTGCGAATGAAATTTTCCAATAATAAAAAAGGCGTTGCTTTAAAATATTTGTTGGTAAATTCTTCGCAAAACAACTACATCGCGTCAAGTTTACAGCTACAGAATATCTGAGCACTTGATCGTGGATATGTAGGTAAAAGGAAAAAAGTGAAAAACAACAATATGTGAAAGCGACACACATGTAGCTTAATGGGATAACCATTGGCTCGTGCTGTGGGCATCCCAAGTTCGAAATCCATTCGAACAAAAGGTGTGTGGAAAAAGAAGTCTGATGAGGAAACGTGGTGGTTTCCGAAATAGCAGCTATAACTTCTACCGTCCAAAACTATTGTTGTAATTTTTTCACTATTTCCAAAAAAAATATATGGTCTGAAACAGTTCCATTTAATTGACCTGAAAAAGCATCTAAATATTAATAAAATTGAAGAAAACAAAAATTAATAAAATTTAATAAAAGTTAATAAAATTGAATAAGATTGAATAAAATTGAATAAAATTTAACAAATTGTACTAAAGCTTAATAAAATTTAACGAAATTTAAAAAAATTGAATTAAATTGAAAAAATTTAACAAAATTTAATAAAATTGAATAAAATTTAATAAAATGTAATAAAATCTAACAAATTTAATAAAAATGAATAACCTTTGTTAAAATTGAATTAAATTAAATAAAATTAAATAAAATTTAATAAATGTTAATAAATTTTAATAAACATAAATAAAATTGAATAAAAAGAATAAAACTGAATCAAATTAAAAAAAATTGAATAAAATTTCAAAAAATTTCTAAAAAATGAAGAAAATTGATTAAAAATGAATCAAATTGAATAAAATTGAATTAAAATAAAAAATTTGTATAAATTAGAAAAAATTTGAACAAAATTGAATAAAATTGAATAAAGTTGAATAAAAATGAATGAGAATAAATGAAATTGAATAAAATTATATAAAATCGAACAAAATTGAATACATTTGAATAAAATTTTAATAAAATTAAATAAAAATTAATTGAATTGAATAAAAATGAGTCAAATTTTATACAATTGAATAAAATATAATCAAATTGAATAAAAGTGAATAAAATTGAATAGAATTGAATAAAATTTAATAAAATTGAATAAAACTGAATAAAATTTAATAAAATGTAATAAAATTTAATAAATTCTAATAAAATTAAATAAAATTTTAAAATTGAATAACATATAATAATAACAGATAATAAAGAAAATTTAATAAAAGTTAATAGAATTGAATAAAAATTAATCAAATTGTATAAAATTGAACAAAATTGAATAAAAGTGAATAAATTTGAATAGAAATGAATAAGATTTAATAAAATTGAACAAAATTGTATACAATTGAACAAAATTGAATAAAATTAATTAAAAATGAATAAAATTGAACAAAATTGAAAAAAATTGAACCAAAGTGACTAAAATTGAATAGAGTTGAACAAAATTTAGTAAAATTGAATAAAACTGATTAAAATTGAACAAAATTGAATAAAAATTGAATAGAAATGAATAAAATTGAATAGAAATGAATAAAAGTGTATAAAATTTAATAAAATGGAGTAAAAGTGAATAAAATTGAATCGAAATAAATAAAATTGAATAAATATCAATAAACTTTAATAAAATTTAATAAATTTTAATAAAATTTAATAAATTTTAATAAAATTTAATAAATTTTGATAAAATTTAATTGAATTGAATAAAATTGATTAAAATATAAAAAAACTGCAAAAAATTGAACAGAAATTAATAAAATTTAATAAAATTAATTAAATTTATTAAAATTTTATAAAAATAAAAAAAATTTAATACAGTTTAATAAAATTTAATACAGTTTAATAAAATTTATCAAAAATTAATAAAATTTATAAAACTTAAATATAATTGAATAAACTTTAAAAAAATTTAAATAAAATTGAATAAAAGTGAAAAAATTGAATAGAATTGAATACAATTGAATAAATCTGAATCACATTAAATACAATTGAATAAAATTATATAAAATTGAATAAAATTGATAAAAATTGAACAAAAATTAATAAAATTGAATAAAAATAAAAAACTTGAATAAACTTGAATAAAATTACATAAAACTAAATAAAAGTGATTTAAAATTGAATAAAAATGAATAAAATTGAATAAAAATGAACAAAATCGAATAAATGTGAATAAAATTTAATAAAATTGAATAAAATTGAGTAAAATTGAATAAAATTGAATAAAAATATAAAAATTGAATAAACTTGAATAAAATTACATAAAATTAAATAAAATTGATTAAAATTGAATAAAAATGAATAAAATTGAATAAACTTGAACAAAATTGAATAAAAATGAACAAAATTGAATAAACGTGAATAAAATTTAATAAAATAGAATAAAATTGAATAAAATTGAGTAAAATTGAATAAAATTGAATAAAATTGATTAAAATTGAACAAAAATTATTAAAATTTAATAAAATTGAATAAGAATAAAAAAAATTGAATGAAATTGAATAAACTTGAAAAAAATTGTGTCGAGTTGAATAAAAGCGACTGAAATTAACTAGAGTCGATTAAAATTGAATAAAATTGAATAAAATTGAACAAAATTAAATAAAATTGAATAAATTTTAATAAAATTGCATAAAGTTGAATAAAATTGAATGTAAATGAATAAAATTGTATAAATTTGAACAAATTTGAATACATTAATAAAATGAATTAAAAATTAATAGAATTGAATAAAAATGAATCAAAGTGTATAAAAATGAACAAAATTGAACACAATTGAATAAAATTTAATAAAATTAAATAAAAATGTATAAATTTGAATAAAAATGAATAAAATTTTATACAATTGAATAAAATTGAATCAAATTGGATAAAAGTGAATAAAATTGAATAGAATTGAATAAAATTTAATAAAATGTAATAAAATTTAATAAAATGTAATAAAATTTAATAAAACCTAATAAAATTGAATAAAATTGAAAAAAATATAATAAAACTTAATAAAACTTAAGAAAATTTGATAAAAGTTAATAGAATTGAATAAAAATTAATCAAATTGTATAAAATTGAATAAAATTGAATAAAAGTGAACGAAATTGAATAGAAATGAATAAGATTTAATAAAATGGAACAAATATGAATACAATTGAATAAAATTAAATAAAAATGAATAAAATTGTATAAAATTAAAAAAATTTGAATCAAATTGAATAAAAGTGACTAAAATTGAATTGAGTTGAATAAAACTTAATAAAATTTAATAAAATTGAACTAAATTGCATAAAATTTAATAAAATTTATTAAAATTTAATAAAATTGAATAACATTTGATAAAACTAATTGAAATTTAAGAAAATTTAATAAAAGTTAATGAAGTTTAATAAATATTAATAAACTTTAATAAAATTGAATAAAAGCGAATAAAATTTAATAGAAACGAATAAAATTGAATAAAAATTAATAAACTTTAATAAAATTTAATAAACTGTAATAAAAATTTAATAAAAATTAATAATTATTAATAAAATATAATAAAATTTAATAAAATTGAAGACAATAAAAATTAATAAAATTTAATAAGATTGAATAAAATTGAATAAAATTGATTAAAATATAATAAAACTGAAAACAAATGAATAGAAACTATTAAAATTTAATAAATGTTAATTAAATTTTATAAAAATTAATAAAATTTAATAAAGCTTAGTAAAACTTATTAAAATTAAATAAAATTGAATAAAAGCGAATAAAATTTAATAGAATTGAATAAAACTGAATAAAATTGATTAGAAATAAATAGAATTGAACAAAATTCAATAAAATTTAATGAATTTTAATAAAATTTAATAAAAAGTAATAAAATTGAATAAAACTGATTAAATTATAATAAAACTGAAAAATAATGAATAGAAATTATTAAAATTGAATAAAATTTAATAAAAACCAAAAAAAATTTTATAAGTATTAATAAAATTTCATAAAGTATAATAAGATTTAATAAAATGTAAAAAAATTTAATAAGTTCTAGTAAAATTTAATAAAAATAATATAATTGAATAAAATTTATTAAAATTTAATAAAATAGAATAACATTTAATAAAACTTAATGAAATTTAAGAAAATTTAATAAAAGTTAATAAAGTGTAACAAAATTTAATAAAATTTAATAAATTTTAATAAAAATTAATAAAATTTAATAAAACTTAATAAAATGTAATAAAATTGAATAAAAGCGAACAAAATTTAATAGAATTGAAAAAAATTGAATAAAAAGTAATAAACTTTAATAAATTTTAATAGAATTTAATAAAATGTAATAAAAACTTAATAAAAATTAATAAAATTTGATAAATTTAAATAAAATTTAATAAAATGTAAAAAAATTTTATAAGTTCTAATAAAATTTAACAAAAATTAATGTAATTGAATAGAATTTATTAAAATTTAATAAATTTTAATAAAATTTAATAACATTTAATAACACTTAATGAAATTTAATTGAAATTTAATAAAAGTTAATAAAGTTTAACAAAATATAATAAAAATTAATAAACTTTAATATAAATTAACAAAACTTAATAAAATTTGATAAAGTATAATAAACTTTAATACAATTTAATAATATTTAATAAAATGTAAAAAAATTTTTTAAGTTCTAATAAAATTTAATAAAAAATAATATAATTGAATGAAATTTATTAAAACTTAATAAAATTTAATAACATTTAATGACACTTAATGAAATTTAAAAAAATTTAATAAAAATTAATAAAATTTAATAAAACTTAATAACATTTAATAAAATTGAATAAAAGCGAATAAAATTTAATAGAAGTGAATAAAATTGAATAAAAATTAATAAACTTTAATAAAATGTAATAAAAATTTAATAAAAATTACTAAAATTTGATAAAGTTTAATAAAATGTAATACAATTTAATAAAATTTAATAAAATGTAAATAAATTTTATAAGTTCTATTAAAATTACTAAAAATTAATATAATTGAAAAATTGTTAATTATGTTTTCTTGTTTTTTAAAAATAAAATAGACTCCCTGAAGAAGATACGAATCGTATCGAAACGCGTAGGAGGCAGAAAAAGAAAAAAATTTTTCGTTTTTTAATTTAACGGCCGTAAAGCTCCAAATAATAACCCAACAAAAACATATACATTGGCCCAAAATATAAACTAAAATAATTGAATAAAATTTATTAAAATTTAATAAAATTTAATAACATTTAATAACACTTAATGAAATTTAAGAAAATTTAATAAAAGTTAACTAAAGGTAATAAAGTTTAATAAAATTTAATAAACATTTAATAAAAAATAATAAAATTTAATAAAACTGAATAAAATTTAATAAAATTGAATGAAATTGAATAAAAGCGAATAAAATTTAATAGATTTGAATAAAATTGAATAAAAATTAATAAACTTTATAAACATTTATTAAAATTTAATAAAAAGTAATAAAAATTTAATAAATTTTAATAAAAATTAATAAATAATAATAAAATATAATAAAATTTAATATATTAAAATTTAGTATAATAAAATTTAATAAACTCTAATAAAAATTAATAAAATTTAACAAAACTTAAAAAATATAATAAAATTGAATAAAAGCGAATAAAATTTAATAGAATTGAATAAAATTTAATAAACTTTAATAAAGTTTAATAAAATTTAATAAAATGTAATGTTTAGGCCAAAAGCCTAAATTACCCCTCGTTATGTACCACCCTAATACTTCCAATGAAAATCTTTACCGAATTTATGGCAAACGGTAAGAATTTATTATTCTTATACGGTATTGCGATATTACAAGCACAAGTGAACGGACGTGTCCTACCAGCGAACCACCAGCCATCACCCTCATCAACCACATATTATTGTACAGGTAAAACCCATATTTAAATCAATAAAAGATTTAGTGCACATTCATTACCAACCGAAAAACTGATCTTTTATTTTTTTTATTGGTTTATTTCATATTCCTTAAATATACATCGGTGCGCTCCAATCCCACGAGGCGCCGCTGTAAATATTGGTCCTTCGAGCCGGATATGAACCAGCGACCTATGGATTACTAATTATTATAAATAATTTGAAAAAAAAAAATTCAATAGTTGAATGTTCAATAGTTTAACACTTTTTCTATGAAGAATCTTTTGTTTTCAATTATTCAACTCTAAATTTCAAAGAATATGAACTGAACATAGAGATGAATGTTCGCCGCTAATATTCTATTTTTTTTCGGGGCGGAGGAACAGAAACTACTGTTAATATCTAATAAATGTAGTATATAGTTTTCTGTGTGCACGCGTTATTGTACACAGATATTGAGTAGCAGAAAAAAATACAAGCTTCTTTGCTGAATACTTATTCTGAACTAACTGTTCACATTTATTAATTTCTTATTTATTCTTAAAATATGAATATGAAATAGGATACGCTTATGAATATATGAGTATTTGTTTATATACATTCCATGGAATAAGCTGACTCTTATGTCTTTATTTGTTTGCTTGCATTCCATGGAATAAGCTGACTCTTATGTCTTTATTTGTTTATTTTTATTAAATATTTGACGGTTAGAGTTACTAGGGTATGTCAATATATGACTCCTCCGCCCCTAAGTTCAATGGTCTCCATTGAATAATTAATTAAATTTCTCAAAGTTCACTCTGGTATGTTGCAATTAATTTATAAAATATGGGTACAATTATTTATTGATTATAAATAAGTTCTTAGAAATAAATTTACTTTTCGCTTATATTATTGTCTGCTTTGGACTTAGCAATGGACCTATTCTCTCTGTTTTTTGTTTATCATTTAAGGCATTTTGTATTGATAATTCTAAGTTTACATTTGTGGTCTCATTTTTCTTATTTTTCTTCTTGTATATTATATATATCGCTAGAATTCCTATTGTTAATAACAATATTGTTAGTATATTTATTCCATAATTTATATTTTTATGAACTTTTAGTTCTTCAAGCTTATTTACGTTATTTTCTTGGGTTAATATTATTTCTGAGAAGTTAATTTTCCTTTCAAAATACAATGCGTTATTTTCTTTTTCGGGGTAAATATATTTTTCTTCTACTATAACTTTTGTATTTTGGAAAGATTTATTTACTAACTCAATTTTACAATTATAAAAGTTTATTAACGCGTTCTTTTCGAGTATAATTTCTCTATTATCGCAATTTTGTTTTATTTCCATTTTGTATGCATTTTTTATTAAGATTGTATCGTCTTCGATTTCTTCAATTGTTGTTTTATTGTTATATTCAAATTTGCATTGCTTGGATGAACATATGTCAAATTCTTTTAAATTTTTGAAATGTGCCCCTTCTTTGTATTTATATATCTTGCTTCCTATTGTAATAGCATATTTTTGTTCTCCTATAATTTCAAAATGTTGACTATTAGGTAGTGGGGTTATTAGTGTTAATTGTGCCTTAATATGTGTTATAGGTATTTTTATAGCTAAGAGTAGTGAGTCATCTTTATATGAGAGTAGCCCTGTCTCTATGTGTTTTAATTTATAGATGTCAATATTGAATCTTTCGATTTCCTTTGTTGATAGTATGCTAGGATGTAATATGTTATGTCTTGCTGAAGCTATATTATCCTGAATTTGTTCAATTTTGTTTTCTAAATGTTTAAGTTTAAACATTTGATCGGAATAGAGCATGTGTTTTATAATTTTTTCATTTGATCCGTTTATTTTTTCAAAAGTTTTTAGTATCTCTATTCTATCATTTTCTATGGTTCTTTTGAGTGTATTAATTGATTTATTAAAATTGTCGTTTATATATATTTGTTGATTTACCGCTCCTATTATGTTGTGGTTGTTTTTATCTATTATTTCTAAGTGTTGTAATATGTTTTCCCTGTCTTCGTTGTCCATTGTCCCGAAAAGCCATTTATGTGTGGTCCCTATAATATTAATTAGTCCTCTACGTTTCCTTTTCTCTTCTATTGGCATTAATGTATTTATTTTCGCTTTTATAATTTTTATTTCCTCATATAACATTTCCCTGTCATTCCTGTCATATATTTTAAAATTAGTTTCTAAGTTCTTTTCAATTTTATTTACAATTTCTTCGAATTCTTTAGGGTGTATTATATGTATAACTGTTGTCGTTTGGTTTACTATCTCTACTTCTCTGATCCTTATTTTTGCGTATCCCGTCTCATTCTCTAGTTTATTTATTTGCAGGAGTGCGTTAATTGTCGTTATAATTGCTAGAATTATCGTGATTTTCGCCATTATGGTCCTGAAATTTAAATTTTCGTTTAATTTGATTTTTATAAGCTTTCCTGAATTTATTATCTTTTGATATTAAATGGTTTCCTTCTCTATTGTAATTACTTATTTTCTTATATTTGGGTTGTGTTTTGCTAACTCTATAATTCTTTATATATTTATTCTGGAAATCTTGAATGTCTACTCTATTTTCTTTCCTATTAATATTATTTATTATATCTTCTTTCTGCTTTTGTAGATTTTCGGCAAATTTTGTCAATTCTTGTTCTGGGAGAAGGTTATTTATGAGATCAATTGGTCTCTTTTTTATCGTAGAATGTATAGTGTTATTATAAGCGGTTATTGCTTTGAATACTTTCTCCTTCAGATTGTCATTGTTATTTCCATCAGCATTAAAAATCCTTAAGTGTTCGTTTAGTGTAGAGTGTAATCTTTCGACATCTGAATTTCCTGTTTTATTATAAGTGGTTGTTAAATGTAGGTTTATTTTATTATCTTTTAAGAATTGTTTTATTAAGACTGTATCCAATTCATTGTCTGTTACTAGAGTTTCTGGTTTGCCTAAATATTGGATTCTTTCTTTTATGGCGTTTATAATTGATATCCAAGTTCTGTCTTTTAATGATTTAGCTGTTGCGTATTTTGTTAATTTATCAATGCTTGTGAGGTACATTACGCCTCTTTGTGGATACCAAATATCGAAATGAACAATTTCGTTATGTTTCTTGGGAGTGTCTGTAATATTTAAACTATGTTTGATGGGGTTTCTGTCGAATTTCGCCTTATTACATATTTCGCAGTTATTAATGTACTTTTGTATTTCCTTTTGTAATTTAGGGTAATAATGTGTTTTCCTTATTTCCTCTGTTATTTCGTTTATTCCTCTGTGATTATTTTCCAAGTGTTTATCTTCAATCAATGTTAAAAGTTCTCCTTTGTCTGTTATGTCTCTTAAAATTATGTTTGATTTCATTATTTTTAGTTTAGCATTATTTGCGAAAAATTGTATATATAACTCTTGAAATTGTAAAAATAGTTTGTCATCTGGGCAATAAACTACTACTAGTCCTTTTTCAGGTAAATTTTCTCGCATTAATTTTAAAATATCGCTTTCAGTTGTCACATTTATTGTATTTCTTATTTTCTTCTTATATAATATTCTTTTTGTTATTGTTTGTCTTTGCGCTCTTTGAAGTATGAGTTGGTTTTTAAATATGTTAATTGCGTTTTCCGTTATTTTTATGTAATACGTACTGTCAGTTTCTGCACTGTGTACCGTATCTATGTCGTCATCGTTGAACATTTCATTTATATTTACTTCCGCCGTGTTATTATTTTCATAGTTTAGTCTGCTTAGGCCATCCGCAATTACATTTTCTTTTCCCTTTATATAGTTGATATCGAAATCGAACTCATTTAACTTAATTTTCCATCTTTGGAGTTTAGCATTTGGTTCTTTTAAGTTGCTCAGCCAAATTAATGGTCTATGGTCCGTTTTGATAGTGAAATGTCGGCCAAACAAGTAAGGACGAAAATATTTCGTTGCCCAAACTATTGCGAGTAGCTCTTTTTCTATTGTACTATATTTTTTTTCATGTCCGTTTAGTGATCTACTTGCATAAGAGATAACTTTATCGGTTTGCAGTAATGCCGCTCCTAAAGCAAAGTTGCTGGCATCTGTCACTAGTGTGAAAGCTTTATTGAAGTCTGGGTGGATTAAAATTGGATCTGCTTTTATTAGCTCTTTTAGTTTATTAAATGCTTTTATATAGTCTTTATCATTATGATTTATTTTCATACCTTTCTTTAAATATTTGATAATGTGATACGCCACTTTCGAGTAATCTTTAATAAATCTCCTGTAATATCCCGTAATTCCTAGAAATGCTTTAATCTCCTTAACGTTTTTTGGAAGTAGAATCTTTTCTATTGCTTCCACTTTCTCCGGGTTCGGTTTAATTCCTTCTTTTGTAATCATGTGGCCTAGGAACTTTGTCTCTTGCCTTAGAAAATTGCATTTATTTATTTGTATTTTTAGATTCTTCTCTTTTAATCTAATTAGAATTTTATTCAGTGATTCCAAATGTTCTTCTATACTTGTAGAAAATATTAGGATGTCATCCATGTATACGATGCAAATTTTTCCAATATAATCTTTTAAAACTTCGTTCATTAGCCTTTGGAATGTTGCCGGTGCATTTCGTAATCCAAAGGGCATTCTTAAAAATTCGTAATGTCCGTTTGCTGTGGAGAACGCCGTCTTGTATATGTCGCGCTCGTCCATTTCAATTTGATGAAAACCTTTAGCTAAATCGAGAGTTGAGAAATATTGGCATCTTCCCAATTTGTCAAATATATCGTCTATATTTGGAATTGGAAATCTGTCCTCCGTAGTTACGCTGTTCAACTTTCTATAGTCGATTACAAGACGCCATTTTTGTTCGTTAGTTGCGTCCAGCTTCTTTGGAACCAGCCAAATAGGGCTGTTGTAAGGACTAGAGGATGCTCTGATTATGCCTTGAGTTAACATTTGGTCTATTTGCTTTTCTATTTCCGGTTTGTGGATTTCTGGATATCGGTAAATTTTAGAGTAAACCGGAATGTCATTCTTGGTCATTATTCTATGTTTCGTTGTACTAGTAAATGTTAAATTATCATCTTCATTATAAAATACGCTTTTATGTCTTTTAAGAATATTTCTGAGTTTATTTTTGTCTATACCGTTAAGGTGATTAGTGTCAACGAATTCTGTGACACATTTATCTCTTACATCGTTATTGAAGATTTCCACTTCATTTTCTTTATAACTTATTCTGTTGTATATTTCTTCTTCTTCTGTTAGATAGAAATTTATTGCTGCTTTATTTGTTTTTAAAATTCTATTCGGGTAATCTATTATGCAGTTAAGTTTCGTTAAAATATTGTTACCTATGAGTCCGTCGAAATTTTTGTTGAAGTTACATTCAAGAAATTCACATATGAAATCTTTTTCATTGAATTCTTTGAAAATTGGGAATCTGCAAAGTTTCTTAACTTGCATTGTTCTTCCCAGTGCTGTGACTTGTACATTTATTTCGCTCTTCCATTTGGGATCACAAACGTGTTCATTGATCAAACTGAACTCTGCTCCTGTGTCAATGATGAAATGTAGTTTACGTACATGTGTGTTTATTACTATATAGGGTAGTTGTTTCTTGTATCCCTCCGAAAATTTAATGCTGTGTTTCCAATATCCATTAGCTCTGGTCTATTACCATTAGATACTCCTGACCGATTATAATTTCCTGATTGATTAAAGTTTCTCCTTTGATATCCATTTCCCTGTTGATTAAAATTTCTCTGTGGGTTAAAATTTCCCGGTTGGTTTTGACTCGTGTATGTTGTCTGATACGACATTCTAGTTTGGTTTGATCTGTTGCCATTATTGTTGTATTTATTATTATTATTATTGTTCATATTCATTGGAACGTAGCCGCCGTCATATCTGTTGTGTGGCATATTATTGTTAAATCTGTTCCTGTTATAATTGTTATTGTTATTTATATATTGATTGGATCCAAACGATGTCCTATTATTCGTGTTATCGCTAAAATTAATCCTACGGTAGCTATTTGGGTTTGGATCTTTCCTTGTTTGCCCAAGTGCTGTAAAGGTTTGATGTCGAGCTTCTAAGATGATTTTGTATGCTTTATCTAGATTATCAGGGTTTCTTGCTATAATCATTGTTTTTGTAGGCTCTGGAAGATGTTCTTTGAATGCTTGTAGCGCTATTCTGTTCACTTCTTCCGTTGAAAAGCTCAAGTCATTATGCGCCAATATTCTATTATGTAGTTTGTTCCTAATTTTGTTAATTCTAAAGTGGTAATTTTCTATTGTGGAATCGAGTCTGGTGGTCTTCAGCTCGTCCATGAGTTCTGTTGAACTCCTCTTTTCCCCGCAATTGCTCAAAAGTATTGGTTTCAGTGTTTCCCAGTTATTGATTTGTCCGTATCTATGAATAATTTCCCTGGTTTTTCCTACGCATCTTCCTTTCAAGTAATTAAACAATATTCTTTGATTGTTTTCATCGAAGATTGTTATTGTGGGTAGTATGTCTTCGACCTGTCTAATAAAGTCCGTCAATTGGTTTGGGTCGCGTCCGTCAAATTCTGCAATTCCATTAATGCAGTTTAGGGTAAGTTGAAAGTGTGATATGACATTTGCCTCCATTTTTAAATAAAATAATTTATTTCAAATCTCTACTGTTTCTGAAAAATTTATCAACCCTTTGCATTTGCAGTTTTGAAAAGGAAATGACAATAAGAGATATTTATTTTACTTGACTTTTATGCGTATGCTTTTCTTTATGCTGTTGTATATATATGTTGTATCTTTATATAACACGGAATAATTAGTAAATTATATCTTATTGTATGTCAATATGATTTGTCAATTAAATATGAACAAAATATAAATATATGTATGACAAAAAAAAATGTTCAATTCATTTTTCTGCTTACTGTTTCTGTGGCTGCTTTTGCTTGCTCGTGCTTTTGTTGTTCTTGTTTTTTGTTGTTCTTGTCTTTTTGTTGCTCCTCTTTTTGTTGTTGTTGTTATGACACAATCGTCAATCGACTGCTTTTGGTAATTCTTCCACAGCTTATTGTTGTTGTTGTTGCACGACACGCGTAGTGTACTACTATGCACGAGTACAATGTATGTATGTATGTATGTAAGTTGAGTTGCGTTGAGTTTTATAAGCGGTGTTCCATTGCTTTTCCAACTTTCGAGCAACAGCAGCGCTTCCACATTAAAATCAATTGTCATGCAATTTATTTTGTTTGATTTCTTCAAGATATTTCCACGCACATGCAGACACATGCAAATCACGCTAATTACAATCTGATTATAATTTCTTTTTCATAGTTTTCAAATACAATTCGATTTTGGAACGTATTTCCCGTGACACAGTGGAGTTTTTAATAATTTCTTTGATTTAGTGACATTTATGCTTTCTTAATGTTGCTTTAAATGCACAGCAGTTTTTCACATTGAAGCATTCTTTCCAAGATATTTTTTTTGTAAAATCACTTTTTAGTGTCGAGAAAATATTCATAAATATTTTAACAGTATTCTTGTGTTTGACAAAATTTTCACAAATTTTTTAGTTAATTTTGTTTATTTTTTTTTCTTCTTTCTTTCGCAGCTGCACCGTGAGCGATAATCCAAGTGTTCACTTTTATCACGGTTTTCGCTTTTTTTTTTTTTTCGAATAGTTTTTTTTTTTTTTTTTTTTTTTTTTTTTTTTTAAAAACAGTTTTTCTTGCCGCACTTGATGACAATTTGTGGAATTTCAGTAACTAACTTTTCACTACGTTCTTTGCGCCTTTTATTTATAGACGACTTTTTGCTGCTTACGCTAAGTTTCGAAAGTTTATATAAAATTTTCTCGTCGCCAGTTTTCTCATAAAGTAGCACTTAATTTCGAAGTTTAATATTTTATTAATTTAACAAATATAAGATTTCATTTATATCTTTTGGAAAAATGTGTGATAATTTCAAAAATCTTCTTTCAAAATTCTTCACGTTTATGTGAAATTACCTCGTCGCCAGTTTTCTGTGTGCACGCGTTATTGTACACAGATATTGAGTAGCAGAAAAAAATACAAGCTTCTTTGCTGAATACTTATTCTGAACTAACTGTTCACATTTATTAATTTCTTATTTATTCTTAAAATATGAATATGAAATAGGATACGCTTATGAATATATGAGTATTTGTTTATATACATTCCATGGAATAAGCTGACTCTTATGTCTTTATTTGTTTGCTTGCATTCCATGGAATAAGCTGACTCTTATGTCTTTATTTGTTTATTTTTATTAAATATTTGACGGTTAGAGTTACTAGGGTATGTCAATATATGACTATATGCATGTTCAACTCAATTTGTCATTTTTTTTAATTCAATGTAATATTCGTCTTGGCATTGAGGGTGCATCAGCCCTACATAACTTCGAATGGTTCGTGTCCGGGTTGAGTTACCTAAAACACCAAGTGGCATCTCTTGTGTGAAATGCAAATCAGCTGACGGATTGTTCCTGATGGCACTGATCTAAAGCAACAACCAGAAACAATCCGTCACTTAAGCCTCTACCACATTACAAGCATATTTTTTGTAGTAATTTTCGCCACCCAACATTATTTTTGAAAAAACCAAAAAAAAAAAAAAAAAAAATAAAAAAACATGTACTTTAATTTATTACACATATTTCAGTAGGAAAATGACTCGCTATAGTAAAATGCTGAAAAAGGCAGAGCGACAAGGACATCGCTATACAAATGCGTGCCGTCTGTGCGAAGGAAAGCACCCCATTCGACTCTGCCCTGTTTTCCGATCCAAGACCCCAGAAGAGAGACTTCGTGAGGCATTACTGGGGGGCTTTTGTGCAAACTGCCTCTCCGTGTCTCATCGGGAAATTAACTGCACGAGTCAGTTTAGGTGCCGAAGGTGTAACGAGCGCCACCATACCACCCTCCACATAGGCGAAGAGCTGAATTCAAAATCGAAGAAGCGACCGTCTGCAAGATCATGGGCAGAGCAAGTAAAAGACGAAGAAATATCCGACGCTATTTCCATAAATGCGAGTGATTCCGACCATGACTCGCGGTCTACGAATCAACAGTCAGCAGAGGCAGGCGAAACTGCAGGAGCGGAAACAAGGCCTTTCCGCCCAACCTCAGAGAGAGGAGTGGAAACTCGGACTTTCCGACCCTCTCTGCAACACGAAAGGCAACCGGCTACAGGATCGGAAACTAGGACTTTCCGACCACCCCGAAATATAAGCCGCAAATCGGAAACCAGGGCTCTCCGACAGCGGCCTTCATCACGCTCGACCAACGACCGTAGACTGGAGACCAGGCCTCGTCAGCAGCAAGTCTGTTTCGAAGTGGGAGCCTCAGTGATCGCACACTTCTCGGGCAAGCTCTACGGCCAATGAAAGCAGTAGCACCAACCGTCGTCATAAAGGTGGAGTCAGGTGGTCGCCTTCACTTGATTAGGGCGTTGATAGACGTCTGCGTGCCTACGACACTAATCGCCAAGGACCTCATGTGCGAACTAAGGCTCCCTGAAGTGAACGTCGCGAATCGGAGGGGTTGCTTTTTATACATGCGTGGCAAACATGGTACATGTAAGCGTCTGACCACACATGCCGTCGCGATAGATAATTTACGCCGCGTCTGCCCTAGCAATGACTTGGATCCCGAATTGGCAAACGCGTATATACACATGAGGTTGGCGGATCCATATTTTGACCGATCAGCGCCAGTGCGGATTGTACTAGGTGCAGATCTGTACGCGGATATATTGCTGCCAGAGACCTTGCCCACGTCCTTTGGACCACTTGTGGCTCAAAGCACTATATTCGGATGGGCCCTATCCGGAACGTGCAAGGCATGATTTTTACAAGTTATAATAAGTTAATCAAACATACATACCATACACATACATACATGAATTTTTTGTTAAATAAAGCACACATGAAATGGAGACCACGTACGTTTTATTAACCTTTATTTCCAGGTACCGTCTTGATCTCCTTACAGGCTGATGGATTTTTCGGTGAGGATTTCAATATCCTCCCCTAAGTCAATCTTCTTTTGTTAGAAAACCCTATAAATTGTAAATGGGAGTGATGGTTGGGTTCGCCTCTTAACCAGATCTTGCTTACCGCAAGGGGGCCGGCATGTTTAAGCCAAAATCCTAAATTACCCCTCGTTATGTATCACCCTCATATCCCTTTTTACCCTAATTGAATAAAATTGAATAAATTTGAATAAAAGTAAAAAAAATTGAATAGAATTGAATAAAATTGAATAAAAATGAATAAAATTAAATAAAATTGAATAAAATTACATAAAATTGAATAAACTTGATTAAAATTGAACAAAAATGAATAAAATTGAATAAAAATATAAAAAATTAATAAAATTGAATAAACTTGAATAAAATTACATAAAATTAAATAAACTTGAAAAAAATTGAACAAAATTGAATAAATGTGAATAAAATTGAATAAATTTGAATAAAATTTAATAAAAGTTAATAAAATTGAATACAAGTGATAAAATTTGAATAAAATGGAATAAATTTGAATAGAATTGAATAAAAATGAACAAAATTGAATAAAATTGAATAAGATTGAATAAAATTGAACAAAATTTAAAAAAATTGAACAAAACTATTGTTGTAATTTTTTTACTATTTCCAAAAAAAATATATGGTCTGTAAGAGTTCCATTTACACGAAAACCCAAAAACAATTCAACATAACAATGACCTGAAAAAACATCTAAAAATTGAATAAAATTAAAAAAAAATTTAAAAAAATTTAAAAAAAAAAATTAATAAAAACTAACAAAAATTAATAAAATTTAATAAAATTAAATAAAAATGAATAAAATTGGATAATATTTAAGAAAATTTAATAAAATTGAAGAAAAAAAAATTTAATAAAATTTAATAAAAGTTAATAAAATTTGATGATTTTTTCACTATTTCCAAAAAAAATATATGGTCTGAAACAGTTCCATTTAAATGAAAACCCAAAAACAATTCAACACAATAATGACCTGAAAAAGCATCTAGGAATTACGGAAGAGCCTTGCCGTGCGAATGAAACTTTCCAATAATAAAAAAGGCGTTGCTTTAAAATATTTGTTGGTAAATTCTTCGCAAAAACAACTACATCAAGTTTACAGCTACAGAATATCTGAGCACTTGATCGTGGATATGTAGGTAAAAGGAAAAAAGTGAAAAACAACAATATGTGAAAGCGGCACACATGTAGCTTAATGGGATTACCATTGGCTCGTGCTGTGGGCATCCCAAGTTCGAATTCCATTCGAACAAAAGGTGTATGGAAAAAGAAGTCTGATGAGGAAACGTGGTGGTTTCCGAAATAGCAGCTATAACTTCTACCGTCCAAAGCTATTGTCGTAATTTTTTCACTATTTCCAAAAAAAATATATGGTCTGAAACAGTTCCATTTAAATGAAAACCCAAAAAAAAATTTGATAAAGTTTAATAAAATGTAATACAATTTAATAAAATTTAATAAAATTCACTAAAATGTAAAAAAATTTTATAAGTTCTAATAAAATTTAATAGAAATTAATATAATTGAATAAAATTTATTAAAATTTAATAACACTTAATGAAATTTAAAAAAATTTAATAAAAGTTAATAAAAGATAATAAAGTTTAATAAAATTTAATAAATATTTAATAAAAATTAACAAAATTTAATAAAACTTAATAAAATTTAATAAAAGCGAATAAAATTTTATAGAATTGAAAAAAATTGAATAAAAATTAATAAACTTTATTAAAATTTAATAAAATGTAATAAAAATGTAATACAAATTAATAAAATTTGATAAAAATTAATGTATTTGAATATAATTTATTAAAACTTAATAAAATTTAATTACATTTAATAACACTTAATGAAATTTAAGAAAATTTAATAAAAGTTAATAAAAGGTAATAAAGTCTAATAAAATTTAATAAATATTTAATAAAAATTAATTAAATTTAATAAGACTTAATAAAATTTAATAAAACTGAATGAAATTGAATAAAAGCGAATAAAATTTAATAGAATTAAATAAAATTGAATAAAAATTAATAAACTTTAATAAAATTTAATAAAAATTAATAATTAATAATAAAATATAATAAAATTTAATATATTAAAATTTAGTATAATAAAATTTAATAAAAATTAACATAATAAAATTAAATAAAATTTAATAAATCTTAGAAAAATATAATAAAATTAAAGAAAAGCGAATAAAATTTAATAGAATTGAATAAAATTGAAAAAAAAAATTAATAAACTTTAATAAAACTTAATAAAATGTAATACAAATTTATAAATTATAATAAAACATAATTAAATATAATAAAATTTAATAAAATTTAATTTATTAAAATTTAATAAATAATTTAATAAAAATTAATGTAATAAAATTGAAGAAAATTAAATAAAATTTAATAAAAATTAATAAAATTTAATAAAGTTTAATAAAACTTAATAAAATTTAATAAAATGTAAGAATATTTAATAAGTTATAATAAATATTAACAAAATTTAATATAATTGAATAAAATTTATTAAAATTTAATAAAATTGAATAACATTTAATAAAACTTAATGAAATTTAAGAAAATTTAATAAAAGTTAATAAAAGGTAATAAAGTCTAATAAAATTTAATAAATATTTAATAAAAATTAATAAAATTTAATAAGACTTAATGAAATTTAATAAAACTGAATGAAATTGAATAAAAGCGAATAAAATTTAATAGAATTAAATAAAATTGAATAAAAATTAATAAACTTTAATAAAATTTAATAGAATTTAATAAAAAGTAATAAAAATTTAATAAAATTTAATAAAAATTAATAAATAATAATAAAATATAATAAAATTTAATATATTAAAATTTAGTATAATAAAATTTAATAAAAATTAACATAATAAAATTGAATAAAATTTCATAAACTCTAATAAAAACTAATAAAATTTAATAAATCTTAGAAAAATATAATAAAATTGAATAAAAGCGAATAAAATTTAATAGAATTGAATAAAATTGAAAAAAAATTAATAAACTTTAATAAAGTTTAATAAAATTTAATAAAATGTAATACAAATTTAATAAAATTTAATAAATATTAATAAAATACAACAAAATTTAATAAAATTGAAGAAAATAAAAATTAATAAAATTTAATAAAAGTTAAGAAAATTTAAAAAAAAATAAAAAAATTTAATGAGAATGAATAAAATTGAATAAAATTGATTAAAATATAATAAAACTAAAAACAATTGAATAGAAATTATTAAAATTTAATAAAATTTAATAAATGTTAATGAAATTTTATAAAAATTAATAAAATTTAATAAACTTTAATTAAACTTAATAAAATTTAATAAAATGTAAGAATATTTAATAAGTTATAATAAATATTAACAAAATTTAATATAATTGAATAAAATTTATTAAAATTTAATAAAATTGAATAACATTTAATAAAACTCAATGAAATTTAAGAAAATTTAATAAAAGTTAATAAAGTCTAATAAAATTTAATAAATATTTAATAAAAATTAATAAAATTTAATAAGATCTAATGAAATTTAATAAAACTGAATTAAATTGAATAAAATTTAATAGAATTAAATAAAATTGAATAAAAATTAATAAACTTTAATAAAATTTAATAAAATTTAATAAAAAGTAATAAAAATTTAATTAAATTGAATAAAAATTAATAAATAATAATAAAATATAACAAAATTTAATATATTAAAATTTGTATAATAAAATTTAATAAAAATTAACATAATAAAATTGAATAAAATTTAATAAACTCTAATAAAAACTAATAAAATTTAATAAAACTTAGAAAAATATAATAAAATTGAATAAAAGCGAACAAAATTTAATAGAATTGAATAAAATTGAAAAAAAATTAATAAACTTTAATAAAGTTTAATAAAATGTAATAAAATGTAATACAAATTAATAAATTATAATAAAATATAATTAAATATAATAAAATTTAATAAAATTTAATTTATTAAAATTTAATATAATATAATTTAATAAAAATTAATGTAATAAAATTGAAGAAAATTGAATAAAATTTAATAAAAATTAATAAAATTTAAGAAAGTTAAACAAAATTGAATAAAATTGAATAAATATGAATAAAATTGAATAAAAGTGAAAAAAATTGAATAGAATTGAATACAATTGAATAAAAATAAATAAAATTAAATAAAATTGAATGAAATTACATAAAATTGAATAAATTTGATTAAAATTGAACAAAAATGAATAAAATTGAATAAAATATAAAAATTGAATAAAATTGAATAAACTTGAATAAAATTACATAAAATTAAATAAAATTGAATAAAATTGAATAATGTTGAACAAAATTGAATAAAATTGAACAAAACTATTGTTGTAATTTTTTCACTATTTCCAAAAAAAATATATGGTCTGAAAGAGTTCCATTTACACGAAAACCCAAAAACAATTCAACATAACAATGACCTGAAAAAACATCTAAAAATTGAATAAAATTAAAAAAAATTTAAAAAAATTTAATAAAAACTAACAAAAGTTAATAAAATTTAATAAAATTGAATAAGATTAAATAAAATTGAATAAAATTTAATAAATTTTTAGAAATTTTAATAAACTTTAATAAATGTAAATAAAATTGAATAAAACTGAATAAAACTGTACAAAATTGAATAAAATTGGAAAAAATTGAATAAGAATGAATAAAACTTAATAAAATCGAGTAAAAGTGAATAAAATTCAATACAAATAAATAAAATTGAATAAATATCAATAAACTGTAATAAAATTTAATAAAAATTAATAAATTTTTATAATATTTAATAAAACTTAACAAAATTCAATAAAATATAATAAAATTCAATAAAATTTAATTGAATTGAATAAAATTGATTAAGATATAATTAAACTGAAAAAAAGTTGAATAGAAATTATTAAAATTTAATGAAATTGAACAAAATTGAATAAAAATAAAAAACTTGAATAAACTTGAAAAAAATAAAAATGAACAAAATTGAATAAATGTGAATAAAATTAAATAAAATTGAATAAAATTGAGTAAACTTGAATAAAATTGAATAAAATTGATTAAAATTGATTTAAATTGAACAAAAATGATTAAAAATTGAAAAAAATTGAATAAAAATAAAAAAATTGAATAAATTTGAATAAACTTGAAAAAAATTGAATCGAATTGAATAAATGTGACTAAAATTGTATAGAGATGAATCAAATTTAATAAAATTGAATAAAACTGAATAAAATTGAACAAAATTGAACCAAATTGAATAAATTTTAACAAAATTGAATAAAATTGGATGAAATTGAATAAAAATGAATAAAATTGAATACAAGTGAATAAAATCAAATAAAAGGTAATAAAATTGAATAGAAATAAATAAACTTTTAAAAAAATTAATAAAATTTAATAAAATTAAAAAAAATTAATTGAGTTGAATAAAATTGATTAAAATATAATAAAACTGAAAAAAAATTGAATAGAATTTATTAAAATTTAATAAAATTTAATAAAAATTCATAAAATTTTATAAAAATTAATAAAATTTAATAAAGTTTAATAAATTTTTTAAAAATTTAATAAAATGTAATAAAATTTAATAAAATTAAATAAAATTTAATAAAAATGAATAATCTTTGATAAAATTGTATAAAATTGAACAAAATTGAATACATTTGAATAAAATTTAATAAAATTATATAAAAATTAATAGAACTGAATAAAAATGAATCAAATTGTATAAAATTGAACAAAATTGAATACAATTGAATAAAATTTAATAAACTTAAATAAAAAATAATAGAATTGAATAAAAATGAATCAAATTGTATAAAATTTAACAAAATTGAATAAAATTTAATAAAAATTAAATAAAAATGTATAAAATTGAATAAAAATGAATAAAATTTTATACAATGGAATAAAATTGAATCAAATTGGATAAAAGTGAATAAAAATGAATAGAATTGAATAAAATTTAATAAAATTGAACAAAACTGAATAAAATTGAAAAAAATTGAATAACAGTGAATAAAATTTAATAAAATGTAATAAAACTTAGAAAATTCTAATAAAATTTAATAAAATTTAAAAAACATATAATAAAACTTAATAAAATTTAAGAAAATTTAATAGAAGTTAATAGCATTGAATAAAAATTAATCAAATTGTATAAAATTGAATAAAAGTGAATAAAATTGAATAGAAATGAATAAAATTTAATAAAATAGAAAAATATTGAATACAAATGAATGAAATTTAAAAAAAATGTATAAAATTGATTAAAAATGAATAAAATTTTATACAATTGAATAAAATTGAATCAAATTGAATAAAAGTAAAAAAAATTGAATAGAAATGAATAAAATTTAATAAAATTGAATAAAACTGAATAAAAATTAATAAAATGTAATAACATTTGATAAATTCTAAAAAAATTTAATAAAAGTTAATAGAATTGAATAAAAATTAATCAAATTGTATAAAATTGAATAAAATTGAATACATTTGAATAAAATTTAATAAAATTAAATAAAAATTAATAGAATTGAATAAAAATGAATCAAATTGAATAAAACTGAATAAAATTGAACAAAATTGAACCAAATTGAATAAATTTTAACAAAATTGAATAAAACTGAATAAAATTGAACAAATTTGAACCAAATTGAATAAAAATGAATAAAATTGAATAAAATTGAATAAAATCAAATAAAAGTTAATAAAATTGAATAGAAATAAATAAACTTTTATAAAAATTAATAAAATTTAAAAAAAAATTAATTGAGTTGATTAAAATTGATTAAAATATAATAAAACTGAAAAAAAGTTAATAGAAGTTATTAAAATTTAATAAATTTTAATAAAAATTAATAAAATTTTATAAAAATTAATAAAATTTTATAAAATTTAATAAGTTTTTTTAAAATATAATAAAATGTAATAAAATTTAATAAAATGAAATAAAATTTAATAAAATTAAAGAAAATTCAATAAAAGTAAATAGAATGGAATAAAAATTAATCAAATTGTAGAAAATTGAATAAAGGTGAATAAAATTGAATAGAAATGAATAAAATTTAATAAAATTGAACAAAATTGAATACAATTGAATAAAATTAAATAAAAATGTATGAAATTGATTAAAAATGAATAAAATTTTATACCATTAAATAAAATTGAAACAAATTGAATAAAAGTGAATAAAAAAGAATAAAATTGAATAGAATTGAATAAGATTTAATAACATTGAATGAAACTGAATAAAATTGAACAAAATTGAATAAAAGTGAATAAAATTTAATAAAATTGAATAAATCTGAATAAAATTTAGTAAAATGTAATAAAATTTAATAAAATTGAATAACATATAATATAACTTAATAAAATTTATAAAAATTTAATAAAAGTTAATAGAATTGAATAAAAATTAATAAACTCTAATAAAACTTAATAAAATTTAATAAACTGTAATAAAATTTAATAAAATTTAATAAATATTAATAAAATACAACAAAATTTAATAAAATTGAAGAAAATAAAAATTAATAAAATTTAATAAAAGTTAAGAAAATTTAAAAAAAATTGAATAAAATTGATTAAAATATAATAAAACTAAAAACAATTGAATAGAAATTATTAAAATTTAATAAAATTTAATAAGTGTTAATGAAATTTTATAAAAATTAATAAATTTTAATAAACTTTAATTAAACTTAATAAAATTTAATAAAATGTAAGAATATTTATAAGTTATAATAAATATTAACAAAATTTAATATAATTGAATAAAATTTATTAAAATTTAATAAAATTGAATAACATTTAATAAAACTCAATGAAATTTAAGAAAATTTAATAAAAGTTAATAAAAGGTAATAAAGTCTAATAAAATTTAATAAATATTTAATAAAAATTAATAAAATTTAATAAGATCTAATGAAATTTAATAAAACTGAATGAAATTGAATAAAAGCGAATAAAATTTAATAGAATTAAATAAAATTGAATAAAAATTAATAAACTTTAATAAAATTTAATAAAAAGTAATAAAAATTTAATTAAATTGAATAAAAATTAATAAATAATAATAAAATATAACAAAATTTAATATATTAAAATTTGTATAATAAAATTTAATAAAAATTAACATAATAAAATTCAATAAAATTTAATAAACTCTAATAAAAACTAATAAAATTTAATAAATCTTAGAAAAATATAATAAAATTGAATAAAAGCGAATAAAATTTAATAGAATTGAATAAAATTGAAAAAAAAAATTAATAAACTTTAATAAAGTTTAATAAAATTTAATAAAATGTAATACAAATTTATAAATTATAATAAATAATAATTAAATATAATAAAATTTAATAAAATTTAATTTATTAAAATTTAATATATAATTTAATAAAAATTAATAAAATTTAAGAAAGTTAAACAAAATTGAATAAAATTGAATAAATATGAATAAAATTGAATAAAAGTGAAAAAAATTGAATAGAATTGAATACAATTGAATAAAAATGAATAAAATTAAATAAAATTGAATGAAATTACATAAAATTGAATAAAAGTGAATGAAATAGAATAGAAATTAATAAGATTTAATAAAATGGAACAAAATTGAATACAATTGAATAAAATTGAATCAAATTAAATAAAAATGAATAAAAATGAACAAAATTGAATAAATGTGAATAACATGTAATAAAATTGAATAAAATTGAGTAAAATTGAATAAAATTGATTAAAATTGAACAAAAAGGATTAAAATTGAATAAAATTGAATAAAAATAAAAAAATGAATAAAATTGAAAAAACTTGAAAAAAGTTGAATCGAATTGAATAAAAGTGACTAAAATTGAATAGAGATGAATCAAATTTATTGAAATTGAATAAAACTGAATAAAATTGAACAAAATTGAACGAAATTGAACCAAATTGAATAAATTTTAACAAAATTGAATAAAATTGAATGAAATTGAATAAAAATGAATAAAATTGAATACAAGTGAATAAAATCAAATAAAAGGTAATAAAATTGAATAGAAATAAATAAACTTTTATAAAAATTAATGAAATTAAAAAAAAATAATTGAGTTGAATAAAATTGATTCAAATATAAAAAAATGAAATAAATTGAATAGAATTTCTTAAAATTTAATAAAATTTAATAAAAATTCATAAAATTTTGTAAAAATTAATAAAATTTAATAAAGTCTAATAAATTTTTTTAAAATTTAATAAAATGTAATCAAATTTAATAAAATTTAATAAAATTTAATAAAATTTAATAAAATTTAATAAAAATGAATAAAAATGAATAATCTTTGATAAAA
>JAWMAG010000295.1:0-25200 GCA_037013455.1 Ceratitis rosa | reverse complement strand
ATTAAATTAAATTAAATTAAATTAAATTAAATTAAATTAAATTAAATTAAATTAAATTAAATTAAATTAAATTAAATTAAATTAAATTAAATTAAATTAAATTAATTAAATTAAATTAAATTAAATTAAATTAAATTAAATTAAATTAAATTAAATTAAATTAAATTAAATTAAATTAAATTAAATTAAATTAAATTAAATTAAATTAAATTAAATTAAATTAAATTAAATTAAATTAAATTAAATTAAATTAAATTAAATTAAATTAAATTAATTAAATTAAATTAAATTAAATTAAATTAAATTAAATTAAATTAAATTAAATTAAATTAAATTAAATTAAATTAAATTAAATTAAATTAAATAAATTAAATTAAATTAAATTAAATTAAATTAAATTAAATTAAATTAAATTAAATTAAATTAAATTAAATTAAATTAAATTAAATTAAATTAAATTAAATTAAATTAAATTAAATTAAATTAAATTAAATTAAATTAAATTAAATTAAATTAAATTAAATTAAATTAAATTAAATTAAATTAAATTAAATTAAATTAAATTAAATTAAATTAAATTAAATTAAATTAAATTAAATTAAATTAAATTAAATTAAATTAAATTAAATTAAATTAAATTAAATTAAATTAAATTAAATTAAATTAAATTAAATTAAATTAAATTAAATTAAATTAAATTAAATTAAATTAAATTAAATTAAATTAAATTAAATTAAATTAAATTAAATTAAATTAAATTAAATTAAATTAAATTAAATTAAATTAAATTAAATTAAATTAAATTAAATTAAATTAAATTAAATTAAATTAAATTAAATTAAATTAAATTAAATTAAATTAAATTAAATTAAATTAAATTAAATTAAATTAAATTAAATTAAATTAAATTAAATTAAATTAAATTAAATTAAATTAAATTAAATTAAATTAAATTAAATTAAATTAAATTAAATTAAATTAAATTAAATTAAATTAAATTAAATTAAATTAAATTAAATTAAATTAAATTAAATTAAATTAAATTAAATTAAATTAAATTAAATTAAATTAAATTAAATTAAATTAAATTAATTAAATTAAATTAAATTAAATTAAATTAAATTAAATTAAATTAAATTAAATTAAATTAAATTAAATTAAATTAAATTAAATTAAATTAAATTAAATTAAATTAAATTAAATTAAATTAAATTAAATTAAATTAAATTAAATTAAATTAAATTAAATTAAATTAAATTAAATTAAATTAAATTAAATTAAATTAAATTAAATTAAATTAAATTAAATTAAATTAAATTAAATTAAATTAAATTAAATTAAATTAAATTAAATTAAATTAAATTAAATTAAATTAAATTAAATTAAATTAAATTAAATTAAATTAAATTAAATTAAATTAAATTAAATTAAATTAAATTAAATTAAATTAAATTAAATTAAATTAAATTAAATTAAATTAAATTAAATTAAATTAAATTAAATTAAATTAAATTAAATTAAATTAAATTAAATTAAATTAAATTAAATTAAATTAAATTAAATTAAATTAAATTAAATTAAATTAAATTAAATTAAATTAAATTAAATTAAATTAAATTAAATTAAATTAAATTAAATTAAATTAAATTAAATTAAATTAAATTAAATTAAATTAAATTAAATTAAATTAAATTAAATTAAATTAAATTAAATTAAATTAAATTAAATTAAATTAAATTAATTAAATTAAATTAAATTAAATTAAATTAAATTAAATTAAATTAAATTAAATTAAATTAAATTAAATTAAATTAAATTAAATTAAATTAAATTAAATTAAATTAAATTAAATTAAATTAAATTAAATTAAATTAAATTAAATTAAATTAAATTAAATTAAATTAAATTAAATTAAATTAAATTAAATTAAATTAAATTAAATTAAATTAAATTAAATTAAATTAAATTAAATTAAATTAAATTAAATTAAATTAAATTAAATTAAATTAAATTAAATTAAATTAATTAAATTAAATTAAATTAAATTAAATTAAATTAAATTAAATTAAATTAAATTAAATTAAATTAAATTAAATTAAATTAAATTAAATTAAATTAAATTAAATTAAATTAAATTAAATTAAATTAAATTAAATTAAATTAAATTAAATTAAATTAAATTAAATTAAATTAAATTAAATTAAATTAAATTAAATTAAATTAAATTAAATTAAATTAAATTAAATTAAATTAAATTAAATTAAATTAAATTAAATTAAATTAAATTAAATTAAATTAAATTAAATTAAATTAAATTAAATTAAATTAAATTAAATTAAATTAAATTAAATTAAATTAAATTAAATTAAATTAAATTAAATTAAATTAAATTAAATTAAATTAAATTAAATTAAATTAAATTAAATTAAATTAAATTAAATTAAATTAAATTAAATTAAATTAAATTAAATTAAATTAAATTAAATTAAATTAAATTAAATTAAATTAAATTAAATTAAATTAAATTAAATTAAATTAAATTAAATTAAATTAAATTAAATTAAATTAAATTAAATTAAATTAAATTAAATTAAATTAAATTAAATTAAATTAAATTAAATTAAATTAAATTAAATTAAATTAAATTAAATTAAATTAAATTAAATTAAATTAAATTAAATTAAATTAAATTAAATTAAATTAAATTAAATTAAATTAAATTAAATTAAATTAAATTAAATTAAATTAAATTAAATTAAATTAAATTAAATTAAATTAAATTAAATTAAATTAAATTAAATTAAATTAAATTAAATTAAATTAAATTAAATTAAATTAAATTAAATTAAATTAAATTAAATTAAATTAAATTAAATTAAATTAAATTAAATTAAATTAATTAAATTAAATTAAATTAAATTAAATTAAATTAAATTAAATTAAATTAAATTAAATTAAATTAAATTAAATTAAATTAAATTAAATTAAATTAAATTAAATTAAATTAAATTAAATTAAATTAAATTAAATTAAATTAAATTAAATTAAATTAAATTAAATTAAATTAAATTAAATTAAATTAAATTAAATTAAATTAATTAAATTAAATTAAATTAAATTAAATTAAATTAAATTAAATTAAATTAAATTAAATTAAATTAAATTAAATTAAATTAAATTAAATTAAATTAAATTAAATTAAATTAAATTAAATTAAATTAAATTAAATTAAATTAAATTAAATTAAATTAAATTAAATTAAATTAAATTAAATTAAATTAAATTAAATTAAATTAAATTAAATTAAATTAAATTAAATTAAATTAAATTAAATTAAATTAAATTAAATTAAATTAAATTAAATTAAATTAAATTAAATTAAATTAAATTAAATTAAATTAAATTAAATTAAATTAAATTAAATTAAATTAAATTAAATTAAATTAAATTAAATTAAATTAAATTAAATTAAATTAAATTAAATTAAATTAAATTAAATTAAATTAAATTAAATTAAATTAAATTAAATTAAATTAAATTAAATTAAATTCCAATAATAAAAAAGGCGTTGCTTTAAAATATTTGTGGGTAAATTCGCAAAAACAACTACATCGCGTCAAGTTTACAGCTACAGAATATCTGAGCACTTGATCGTGGATATGTAGGAAAAGGAAAAAAGTGAAAAACAACAATATGTGAAAGCGGAACACATGTAGCTTAATGGGATAACCATTGGCTCGTGCTGTGGGCATCCCAAGTTCGAATTCCATTCGAACAAAAGGTGTCTGGAAAAAGAAGTCTGATGAGGAAACGTGGTGGTTTCCGAAATAGCAGCTATATCTTCTACCGTCCAAAACTATTGTTGTAATTTTTTCACCATTTCCAAAAATATATGGTCTGAAACAGTTCCATTTAAATGAAAACCCAAAAACAATTCAACATAATAATGACCTGAAAAAGCATCTAGGAATTACGGAAGAACCTTGCCGTGCGAATGAAATTTTCCAATAATAAAAAAGGCGTTGCTTTAAAATATTTGTTGGTAAATTCTTCGCAAAAACAACTACATCGCGTCAAGTTTACAGCTACAGAATATCTGAGCACTTGATCGTGGATATGTAGGAAAAGGAAAAAAGTGAAAAACAACAATATGTGAAAGCGGAACACATGTAGCTTAATGGGATAACCATTGGCTCGTGCTGTGGGCATCCCAAGTTCGAATTCCATTCGAACAAAAGGTGTCTGGAAAAAGAAGTCTGATGAGGAAACGTGGTGGTTTCCGAAATAGCAGCTATAACTTCTACCGTCCAAAACTATTGTTGTAATTTTTTCACCATTTCCAAAAATATATGGTCTGAACAGTTCCATTTAAATGAAAACCCAAAAACAATTCAACATAATAATGACCTGAAAAAGCATCTAGGAATTACGGAAGAACCTTGCCGTGCGAATGAAATTTTCCAATAATAAAAAAGGCGTTGCTTTAAAATATTTGTTGGTAAATTCTTCGCAAAAACAACTACATCGCGTCAAGTTTACAGCTACAGAATATCTGAGCACTTGATCGTGGATATGTAGGAAAAGGAAAAAAGTAAAAAACAACAATATGTGAAAGCGGAACACATGTAGCTTAATGGGATAACCATTGGCTCGTGCTGTGGGCATCCCAAGTTCGAATTCCATTCGAACAAAAGGTGTCTGGAAAAAGAAGTCTGATGAGGAAACGTGGTGGTTTCCGAAATAGCAGCTATAACTTCTACCGTCCAAAACTATTGTTGTAATTTTTTCACCATTTCCAAAAATATATGGTCTGAAACAGTTCCATTTAAATGAAAACCCAAAAATAAATTAAATTAAATTAAATTAAATTAAATTAAATTAAATTAAATTAAATTAAATTAAATTAAATTAAATTAAATTAAATTAAATTAAATTAAATTAAATTAAATTAAATTAAATTAAATTAAATTAAATTAAATTAAATTAAATTAAATTAAATTAAATTAAATTAAATTAAATTAAATTAAATTAAATTAAATTAAATTAAATTAAATTAAATTAAATTAAATTAAATTAAATTAAATTAAATTAAATTAAATTAAATTAAATTAAATTAAATTAAATTAAATTAAATTAAATTAAATTAAATTAAATTAAATTAAATTAAATTAAATTAAATTAAATTAAATTAAATTAAATTAAATTAAATTAAATTAAATTAAATTAAATTAAATTAAATTAAATTAAATTAAATTAAATTAAATTAAATTAAATTAAATTAAATTAAATTAAATTAAATTAAATTAAATTAAATTAAATTAAATTAAATTAAATTAAATTAAATTAAATTAAATTAAATTAAATTAAATTAAATTAAATTAAATTAAATTAAATTAAATTAAATTAAATTAAATTAAATTAAATTAAATTAAATTAAATTAAATTAAATTAAATTAAATTAAATTAAATTAAATTAAATTAAATTAAATTAAATTAAATTAAATTAAATTAAATTAAATTAAATTAAATTAAATTAAATTAAATTAAATTAAATTAAATTAAATTAAATTAAATTAAATTAAATTAAATTAAATTAAATTAAATTAAATTAAATTAAATTAAATTAAATTAAATTAAATTAAATTAAATTAAATTAAATTAAATTAAATTAAATTAAATTAAATTAAATTAAATTAAATTAAATTAAATTAAATTAAATTAAATTAAATTAAATTAAATTAAATTAAATTAAATTAAATTAAATTAAATTAAATTAAATTAAATTAAATTAAATTAAATTAAATTAAATTAAATTAAATTAAATTAAATTAAATTAAATTAAATTAAATTAAATTAAATTAAATTAAATTAAATTAAATTAAATTAAATTAAATTAAATTAAATTAAATTAAATTAAATTAAATTAAATTAAATTAAATTAAATTAAATTAAATTAAATTAAATTAAATTAAATTAAATTAAATTAAATTAAATTAAATTAAATTAAATTAAATTAAATTAAATTAAATTAAATTAAATTAAATTAAATTAAATTAAATTAAATTAAATTAAATTAAATTAAATTAAATTAAATTAAATTAAATTAAATTAAATTAAATTAAATTAAATTAAATTAAATTAAATTAAATTAAATTAAATTAAATTAAATTAAATTAAATTAAATTAAATTAAATTAAATTAAATTAAATTAAATTAAATTAAATTAAATTAAATTAAATTAAATTAAATTAAATTAAATTAAATTAAATTAAATTAAATTAAATTAAATTAAATTAAATTAAATTAAATTAAATTAAATTAAATTAAATTAAATTAAATTAAATTAAATTAAATTAAATTAAATTAAATTAAATTAAATTAAATTAAATTAAATTAAATTAAATTAAATTAAATTAAATTAAATTAAATTAAATTAAATTAAATTAAATTAAATTAAATTAAATTAAATTAAATTAAATTAAATTAAATTAAATTAAATTAAATTAAATTAAATTAAATTAAATTAAATTAAATTAAATTAAATTAAATTAAATTAAATTAAATTAAATTAAATTAAATTAAATTAAATTAAATTAAATTAAATTAAATTAAATTAAATTAAATTAAATTAAATTAAATTAAATTAAATTAAATTAAATTAAATTAAATTAAATTAAATTAAATTAAATTAAATTAAATTAAATTAAATTAAATTAAATTAAATTAAATTAAATTAAATTAAATTAAATTAAATTAAATTAAATTAAATTAAATTAAATTAAATTAAATTAAATTAAATTAAATTAAATTAAATTAAATTAAATTAAATTAAATTAAATTAAATTAAATTAAATTAAATTAAATTAAATTAAATTAAATTAAATTAAATTAAATTAAATTAAATTAAATTAAATTAAATTAAATTAAATTAAATTAAATTAAATTAAATTAAATTAAATTAAATTAAATTAAATTAAATTAAATTAAATTAAATTAAATTAAATTAAATTAAATTAAATTAAATTAAATTAAATTAAATTAAATTAAATTAAATTAAATTAAATTAAATTAAATTAAATTAAATTAAATTAAATTAAATTAAATTAAATTAAATTAAATTAAATTAAATTAAATTAAATTAAATTAAATTAAATTAAATTAAATTAAATTAAATTAAATTAAATTAAATTAAATTAAATTAAATTAAATTAAATTAAATTAAATTAAATTAAATTAAATTAAATTAAATTAAATTAAATTAAATTAAATTAAATTAAATTAAATTAAATTAAATTAAATTAAATTAAATTAAATTAAATTAAATTAAATTAAATTAAATTAAATTAAATTAAATTAAATTAAATTAAATTAAATTAAATTAAATTAAATTAAATTAAATTAAATTAAATTAAATTAAATTAAATTAAATTAAATTAAATTAAATTAAATTAAATTAAATTAAATTAAATTAAATTAAATTAAATTAAATTAAATTAAATTAAATTAAATTAAATTAAATTAAATTAAATTAAATTAAATTAAATTAAATTAAATTAAATTAAATTAAATTAAATTAAATTAAATTAAATTAAATTAAATTAAATTAAATTAAATTAAATTAAATTAAATTAAATTAAATTAAATTAAATTAAATTAAATTAAATTAAATTAAATTAAATTAAATTAAATTAAATTAAATTAAATTAAATTAAATTAAATTAAATTAAATTAAATTAAATTAAATTAAATTAAATTAAATTAAATTAAATTAAATTAAATTAAATTAAATTAAATTAAATTAAATTAAATTAAATTAAATTAAATTAAATTAAATTAAATTAAATTAAATTAAATTAAATTAAATTAAATTAAATTAAATTAAATTAAATTAAATTAAATTAAATTAAATTAAATTAAATTAAATTAAATTAAATTAAATTAAATTAAATTAAATTAAATTAAATTAAATTAAATTAAATTAAATTAAATTAAATTAAATTAAATTAAATTAAATTAAATTAAATTAAATTAAATTAAATTAAATTAAATTAAATTAAATTAAATTAAATTAAATTAAATTAAATTAAATTAAATTAAATTAAATTAAATTAAATTAAATTAAATTAAATTAAATTAAATTAAATTAAATTAAATTAAATTAAATTAAATTAAATTAAATTAAATTAAATTAAATTAAATTAAATTAAATTAAATTAAATTAAATTAAATTAAATTAAATTAAATTAAATTAAATTAAATTAAATTAAATTAAATTAAATTAAATTAAATTAAATTAAATTAAATTAAATTAAATTAAATTAAATTAAATTAAATTAAATTAAATTAAATTAAATTAAATTAAATTAAATTAAATTAAATTAAATTAAATTAAATTAAATTAAATTAAATTAAATTAAATTAAATTAAATTAAATTAAATTAAATTAAATTAAATTAAATTAAATTAAATTAAATTAAATTAAATTAAATTAAATTAAATTAAATTAAATTAAATTAAATTAAATTAAATTAAATTAAATTAAATTAAATTAAATTAAATTAAATTAAATTAAATTAAATTAAATTAAATTAAATTAAATTAAATTAAATTAAATTAAATTAAATTAAATTAAATTAAATTAAATTAAATTAAATTAAATTAAATTAAATTAAATTAAATTAAATTAAATTAAATTAAATTAAATTAAATTAAATTAAATTAAATTAAATTAAATTAAATTAAATTAAATTAAATTAAATTAAATTAAATTAAATTAAATTAAATTAAATTAAATTAAATTAAATTAAATTAAATTAAATTAAATTAAATTAAATTAAATTAAATTAAATTAAATTAAATTAAATTAAATTAAATTAAATTAAATTAAATTAAATTAAATTAAATTAAATTAAATTAAATTAAATTAAATTAAATTAAATTAAATTAAATTAAATTAAATTAAATTAAATTAAATTAAATTAAATTAAATTAAATTAAATTAAATTAAATTAAATTAAATTAAATTAAATTAAATTAAATTAAATTAAATTAAATTAAATTAAATTAAATTAAATTAAATTAAATTAAATTAAATTAAATTAAATTAAATTAAATTAAATTAAATTAAATTAAATTAAATTAAATTAAATTAAATTAAATTAAATTAAATTAAATTAAATTAAATTAAATTAAATTAAATTAAATTAAATTAAATTAAATTAAATTAAATTAAATTAAATTAAATTAAATTAAATTAAATTAAATTAAATTAAATTAAATTAAATTAAATTAAATTAAATTAAATTAAATTAAATTAAATTAAATTAAATTAAATTAAATTAAATTAAATTAAATTAAATTAAATTAAATTAAATTAAATTAAATTAAATTAAATTAAATTAAATTAAATTAAATTAAATTAAATTAAATTAAATTAAATTAAATTAAATTAAATTAAATTAAATTAAATTAAATTAAATTAAATTAAATTAAATTAAATTAAATTAAATTAAATTAAATTAAATTAAATTAAATTAAATTAAATTAAATTAAATTAAATTAAATTAAATTAAATTAAATTAAATTAAATTAAATTAAATTAAATTAAATTAAATTAAATTAAATTAAATTAAATTAAATTAAATTAAATTAAATTAAATTAAATTAAATTAAATTAAATTAAATTAAATTAAATTAAATTAAATTAAATTAAATTAAATTAAATTAAATTAAATTAAATTAAATTAAATTAAATTAAATTAAATTAAATTAAATTAAATTAAATTAAATTAAATTAAATTAAATTAAATTAAATTAAATTAAATTAAATTAAATTAAATTAAATTAAATTAAATTAAATTAAATTAAATTAAATTAAATTAAATTAAATTAAATTAAATTAAATTAAATTAAATTAAATTAAATTAAATTAAATTAAATTAAATTAAATTAAATTAAATTAAATTAAATTAAATTAAATTAAATTAAATTAAATTAAATTAAATTAAATTAAATTAAATTAAATTAAATTAAATTAAATTAAATTAAATTAAATTAAATTAAATTAAATTAAATTAAATTAAATTAAATTAAATTAAATTAAATTAAATTAAATTAAATTAAATTAAATTAAATTAAATTAAATTAAATTAAATTAAATTAAATTAAATTAAATTAAATTAAATTAAATTAAATTAAATTAAATTAAATTAAATTAAATTAAATTAAATTAAATTAAATTAAATTAAATTAAATTAAATTAAATTAAATTAAATTAAATTAAATTAAATTAAATTAAATTAAATTAAATTAAATTAAATTAAATTAAATTAAATTAAATTAAATTAAATTAAATTAAATTAAATTAAATTAAATTAAATTAAATTAAATTAAATTAAATTAAATTAAATTAAATTAAATTAAATTAAATTAAATTAAATTAAATTAAATTAAATTAAATTAAATTAAATTAAATTAAATTAAATTAAATTAAATTAAATTAAATTAAATTAAATTAAATTAAATTAAATTAAATTAAATTAAATTAAATTAAATTAAATTAAATTAAATTAAATTAAATTAAATTAAATTAAATTAAATTAAATTAAATTAAATTAAATTAAATTAAATTAAATTAAATTAAATTAAATTAAATTAAATTAAATTAAATTAAATTAAATTAAATTAAATTAAATTAAATTAAATTAAATTAAATTAAATTAAATTAAATTAAATTAAATTAAATTAAATTAAATTAAATTAAATTAAATTAAATTAAATTAAATTAAATTAAATTAAATTAAATTAAATTAAATTAAATTAAATTAAATTAAATTAAATTAAATTAAATTAAATTAAATTAAATTAAATTAAATTAAATTAAATTAAATTAAATTAAATTAAATTAAATTAAATTAAATTAAATTAAATTAAATTAAATTAAATTAAATTAAATTAAATTAAATTAAATTAAATTAAATTAAATTAAATTAAATTAAATTAAATTAAATTAAATTAAATTAAATTAAATTAAATTAAATTAAATTAAATTAAATTAAATTAAATTAAATTAAATTAAATTAAATTAAATTAAATTAAATTAAATTAAATTAAATTAAATTAAATTAAATTAAATTAAATTAAATTAAATTAAATTAAATTAAATTAAATTAAATTAAATTAAATTAAATTAAATTAAATTAAATTAAATTAAATTAAATTAAATTAAATTAAATTAAATTAAATTAAATTAAATTAAATTAAATTAAATTAAATTAAATTAAATTAAATTAAATTAAATTAAATTAAATTAAATTAAATTAAATTAAATTAAATTAAATTAAATTAAATTAAATTAAATTAAATTAAATTAAATTAAATTAAATTAAATTAAATTAAATTAAATTAAATTAAATTAAATTAAATTAAATTAAATTAAATTAAATTAAATTAAATTAAATTAAATTAAATTAAATTAAATTAAATTAAATTAAATTAAATTAAATTAAATTAAATTAAATTAAATTAAATTAAATTAAATTAAATTAAATTAAATTAAATTAAATTAAATTAAATTAAATTAAATTAAATTAAATTAAATTAAATTAAATTAAATTAAATTAAATTAAATTAAATTAAATTAAATTAAATTAAATTAAATTAAATTAAATTAAATTAAATTAAATTAAATTAAATTAAATTAAATTAAATTAAATTAAATTAAATTAAATTAAATTAAATTAAATTAAATTAAATTAAATTAAATTAAATTAAATTAAATTAAATTAAATTAAATTAAATTAAATTAAATTAAATTAAATTAAATTAAATTAAATTAAATTAAATTAAATTAAATTAAATTAAATTAAATTAAATTAAATTAAATTAAATTAAATTAAATTAAATTAAATTAAATTAAATTAAATTAAATTAAATTAAATTAAATTAAATTAAATTAAATTAAATTAAATTAAATTAAATTAAATTAAATTAAATTAAATTAAATTAAATTAAATTAAATTAAATTAAATTAAATTAAATTAAATTAAATTAAATTAAATTAAATTAAATTAAATTAAATTAAATTAAATTAAATTAAATTAAATTAAATTAAATTAAATTAAATTAAATTAAATTAAATTAAATTAAATTAAATTAAATTAAATTAAATTAAATTAAATTAAATTAAATTAAATTAAATTAAATTAAATTAAATTAAATTAAATTAAATTAAATTAAATTAAATTAAATTAAATTAAATTAAATTAAATTAAATTAAATTAAATTAAATTAAATTAAATTAAATTAAATTAAATTAAATTAAATTAAATTAAATTAAATTAAATTAAATTAAATTAAATTAAATTAAATTAAATTAAATTAAATTAAATTAAATTAAATTAAATTAAATTAAATTAAATTAAATTAAATTAAATTAAATTAAATTAAATTAAATTAAATTAAATTAAATTAAATTAAATTAAATTAAATTAAATTAAATTAAATTAAATTAAATTAAATTAAATTAAATTAAATTAAATTAAATTAAATTAAATTAAATTAAATTAAATTAAATTAAATTAAATTAAATTAAATTAAATTAAATTAAATTAAATTAAATTAAATTAAATTAAATTAAATTAAATTAAATTAAATTAAATTAAATTAAATTAAATTAAATTAAATTAAATTAAATTAAATTAAATTAAATTAAATTAAATTAAATTAAATTAAATTAAATTAAATTAAATTAAATTAAATTAAATTAAATTAAATTAAATTAAATTAAATTAAATTAAATTAAATTAAATTAAATTAAATTAAATTAAATTAAATTAAATTAAATTAAATTAAATTAAATTAAATTAAATTAAATTAAATTAAATTAAATTAAATTAAATTAAATTAAATTAAATTAAATTAAATTAAATTAAATTAAATTAAATTAAATTAAATTAAATTAAATTAAATTAAATTAAATTAAATTAAATTAAATTAAATTAAATTAAATTAAATTAAATTAAATTAAATTAAATTAAATTAAATTAAATTAAATTAAATTAAATTAAATTAAATTAAATTAAATTAAATTAAATTAAATTAAATTAAATTAAATTAAATTAAATTAAATTAAATTAAATTAAATTAAATTAAATTAAATTAAATTAAATTAAATTAAATTAAATTAAATTAAATTAAATTAAATTAAATTAAATTAAATTAAATTAAATTAAATTAAATTAAATTAAATTAAATTAAATTAAATTAAATTAAATTAAATTAAATTAAATTAAATTAAATTAAATTAAATTAAATGAAATTAAATGAAATTAAATGAAATTAAATGAAATTAAATGAAATTAAATGAAATTAAATGAAATTAAATGAAATTAAATGAAATTAAATGAAATTAAATGAAATTAAATGAAATTAAATGAAATTAAATGAAATTAAATGAAATTAAATGAAATTAAATGAAATTAAATGAAATTAAATGAAATTAAATGAAATTAAATGAAATTAAATGAAATTAAATGAAATTAAATGAAATTAAATGAAATTAAATTAATATAAATTAAATTAAATTAAATTAAATTAAATTAAATTAAATTAAATTAAATTAAATTAAATTAAATTAAATTAAATTAAATTAAATTAAATTAAATTAAATTAAATTAAATTAAATTAAATTAAATTAAATTAAATTAAATTAAATTAAATTAAATTAAATTAAATTAAATTAAATTAAATTAAATTAAATTAAATTAAATTAAATTAAATTAAATTAAATTAAATTAAATTAAATTAAATTAAATTAAATTAAATTAAATTAAATTAAATTAAATTAAATTAAATTAAATTAAATTAAATTAAATTAAATTAAATTAAATTAAATTAAATTAAATTAAATTAAATTAAATTAAATTAAATTAAATTAAATTAAATTAAATTAAATTAAATTAAATTAAATTAAATTAAATTAAATTAAATTAAATTCCAATAATAAAAAAGGCGTTGCTTTAAAATATTTGTGGGTAAATTCGCAAAAACAACTACATCGCGTCAAGTTTACAGCTACAGAATATCTGAGCACTTGATCGTGGATATGTAGGAAAAGGAAAAAAGTGAAAAACAACAATATGTGAAAGCGGAACACATGTAGCTTAATGGGATAACCATTGGCTCGTGCTGTGGGCATCCCAAGTTCGAATTCCATTCGAACAAAAGGTGTCTGGAAAAAGAAGTCTGATGAGGAAACGTGGTGGTTTCCGAAATAGCAGCTATATCTTCTACCGTCCAAAACTATTGTTGTAATTTTTTCACCATTTCCAAAAATATATGGTCTGAAACAGTTCCATTTAAATGAAAACCCAAAAACAATTCAACATAATAATGACCTGAAAAAGCATCTAGGAATTACGGAAGAACCTTGCCGTGCGAATGAAATTTTCCAATAATAAAAAAGGCGTTGCTTTAAAATATTTGTTGGTAAATTCTTCGCAAAAACAACTACATCGCGTCAAGTTTACAGCTACAGAATATCTGAGCACTTGATCGTGGATATGTAGGAAAAGGAAAAAAGTGAAAAACAACAATATGTGAAAGCGGAACACATGTAGCTTAATGGGATAACCATTGGCTCGTGCTGTGGGCATCCCAAGTTCGAATTCCATTTGAACAAAAGGTGTCTGGAAAAAGAAGTCTGATGAGGAAACGTGGTGGTTTCCGAAATAGCAGCTATAACTTCTACCGTCCAAAACTATTGTTGTAATTTTTTCACCATTTCCAAAAATATATGGTCTGAACAGTTCCATTTAAATGAAAACCCAAAAACAATTCAACATAATAATGACCTGAAAAAGCATCTAGGAATTACGGAAGAACCTTGCCGTGCGAATGAAATTTTCCAATAATAAAAAAGGCGTTGCTTTAAAATATTTGTTGGTAAATTCTTCGCAAAAACAACTACATCGCGTCAAGTTTACAGCTACAGAATATCTGAGCACTTGATCGTGGATATGTAGGAAAAGGAAAAAAGTAAAAAACAACAATATGTGAAAGCGGAACACATGTAGCTTAATGGGATAACCATTGGCTCGTGCTGTGGGCATCCCAAGTTCGAATTCCATTCGAACAAAAGGTGTCTGGAAAAAGAAGTCTGATGAGGAAACGTGGTGGTTTCCGAAATAGCAGCTATAACTTCTACCGTCCAAAACTATTGTTGTAATTTTTTCACCATTTCCAAAAATATATGGTCTGAAACAGTTCCATTTAAATGAAAACCCAAAAATAAATTAAATTAAATTAAATTAAATTATATTAAATTAAATTAAATTAAATTAAATTAAATTAAATTAAATTAAATTAAATTAAATTAAATTAAATTAAATTAAATTAAATTAAATTAAATTAAATTAAATTAAATTAAATTAAATTAAATTAAATTAAATTAAATTAAATTAAATTAAATTAAATTAAATTAAATTAAATTAAATTAAATTAAATTAAATTAAATTAAATTAAATTAAATTAAATTAAATTAAATTAAATTAAATTAAATTAAATTAAATTAAATTAAATTAAATTAAATTAAATTAAATTAAATTAAATTAAATTAAATTAAATTAAATTAAATTAAATTAAATTAAATTAAATTAAATTAAATTAAATTAAATTAAATTAAATTAAATTAAATTAAATTAAATTAAATTAAATTAAATTAAATTAAATTAAATTAAATTAAATTAAATTAAATTAAATTAAATTAAATTAAATTAAATTAAATTAAATTAAATTAAATTAAATTAAATTAAATTAAATTAAATTAAATTAAATTAAATTAAATTAAATTAAATTAAATTAAATTAAATTAAATTAAATTAAATTAAATTAAATTAAATTAAATTAAATTAAATTAAATTAAATTAAATTAAATTAAATTAAATTAAATTAAATTAAATTAAATTAAATTAAATTAAATTAAATTAAATTAAATTAAATTAAATTAAATTAAATTAAATTAAATTAAATTAAATTAAATTAAATTAAATTAAATTAAATTAAATTAAATTAAATTAAATTAAATTAAATTAAATTAAATTAAATTAAATTAAATTAAATTAAATTAAATTAAATTAAATTAAATTAAATTAAATTAAATTAAATTAAATTAAATTAAATTAAATTAAATTAAATTAAATTAAATTAAATTAAATTAAATTAAATTAAATTAAATTAAATTAAATTAAATTAAATTAAATTAAATTAAATTAAATTAAATTAAATTAAATTAAATTAAATTAAATTAAATTAAATTAAATTAAATTAAATTAAATTAAATTAAATTAAATTAAATTAAATTAAATTAAATTAAATTAAATTAAATTAAATTAAATTAAATTAAATTAAATTAAATTAAATTAAATTAAATTAAATTAAATTAAATTAAATTAAATTAAATTAAATTAAATTAAATTAAATTAAATTAAATTAAATTAAATTAAATTAAATTAAATTAAATTAAATTAAATTAAATTAAATTAAATTAAATTAAATTAAATTAAATTAAATTAAATTAAATTAAATTAAATTAAATTAAATTAAATTAAATTAAATTAAATTAAATTAAATTAAATTAAATTAAATTAAATTAAATTAAATTAAATTAAATTAAATTAAATTAAATTAAATTAAATTAAATTAAATTAAATTAAATTAAATTAAATTAAATTAAATTAAATTAAATTAAATTAAATTAAATTAAATTAAATTAAATTAAATTAAATTAAATTAAATTAAATTAAATTAAATTAAATTAAATTAAATTAAATTAAATTAAATTAAATTAAATTAAATTAAATTAAATTAAATTAAATTAAATTAAATTAAATTAAATTAAATTAAATTAAATTAAATTAAATTAAATTAAATTAAATTAAATTAAATTAAATTAAATTAAATTAAATTAAATTAAATTAAATTAAATTAAATTAAATTAAATTAAATTAAATTAAATTAAATTAAATTAAATTAAATTAAATTAAATTAAATTAAATTAAATTAAATTAAATTAAATTAAATTAAATTAAATTAAATTAAATTAAATTAAATTAAATTAAATTAAATTAAATTAAATTAAATTAAATTAAATTAAATTAAATTAAATTAAATTAAATTAAATTAAATTAAATTAAATTAAATTAAATTAAATTAAATTAAATTAAATTAAATTAAATTAAATTAAATTAAATTAAATTAAATTAAATTAAATTAAATTAAATTAAATTAAATTAAATTAAATTAAATTAAATTAAATTAAATTAAATTAAATTAAATTAAATTAAATTAAATTAAATTAAATTAAATTAAATTAAATTAAATTAAATTAAATTAAATTAAATTAAATTAAATTAAATTAAATTAAATTAAATTAAATTAAATTAAATTAAATTAAATTAAATTAAATTAAATTAAATTAAATTAAATTAAATTAAATTAAATTAAATTAAATTAAATTAAATTAAATTAAATTAAATTAAATTAAATTAAATTAAATTAAATTAAATTAAATTCCAATAATAAAAAAGGCGTTGCTTTAAAATATTTGTGGGTAAATTCGCAAAAACAACTACATCGCGTCAAGTTTACAGCTACAGAATATCTGAGCACTTGATCGTGGATATGTAGGAAAAGGAAAAAAGTGAAAAACAACAATATGTGAAAGCGGAACACATGTAGCTTAATGGGATAACCATTGGCTCGTGCTGTGGGCATCCCAAGTTCGAATTCCATTCGAACAAAAGGTGTCTGGAAAAAGAAGTCTGATGAGGAAACGTGGTGGTTTCCGAAATAGCAGCTATATCTTCTACCGTCCAAAACTATTGTTGTAATTTTTTCACCATTTCCAAAAATATATGGTCTGAAACAGTTCCATTTAAATGAAAACCCAAAAACAATTCAACATAATAATGACCTGAAAAAGCATCTAGGAATTACGGAAGAACCTTGCCGTGCGAATGAAATTTTCCAATAATAAAAAAGGCGTTGCTTTAAAATATTTGTTGGTAAATTCTTCGCAAAAACAACTACATCGCGTCAAGTTTACAGCTACAGAATATCTGAGCACTTGATCGTGGATATGTAGGAAAAGGAAAAAAGTGAAAAACAACAATATGTGAAAGCGGAACACATGTAGCTTAATGGGATAACCATTGGCTCGTGCTGTGGGCATCCCAAGTTCGAATTCCATTCGAACAAAAGGTGTCTGGAAAAAGAAGTCTGATGAGGAAACGTGGTGGTTTCCGAAATAGCAGCTATAACTTCTACCGTCCAAAACTATTGTTGTAATTTTTTCACCATTTCCAAAAATATATGGTCTGAACAGTTCCATTTAAATGAAAACCCAAAAACAATTCAACATAATAATGACCTGAAAAAGCATCTAGGAATTACGGAAGAACCTTGCCGTGCGAATGAAATTTTCCAATAATAAAAAAGGCGTTGCTTTAAAATATTTGTTGGTAAATTCTTCGCAAAAACAACTACATCGCGTCAAGTTTACAGCTACAGAATATCTGAGCACTTGATCGTGGATATGTAGGAAAAGGAAAAAAGTAAAAAACAACAATATGTGAAAGCGGAACACATGTAGCTTAATGGGATAACCATTGGCTCGTGCTGTGGGCATCCCAAGTTCGAATTCCATTCGAACAAAAGGTGTCTGGAAAAAGAAGTCTGATGAGGAAACGTGGTGGTTTCCGAAATAGCAGCTATAACTTCTACCGTCCAAAACTATTGTTGTAATTTTTTCACCATTTCCAAAAATATATGGTCTGAACAGTTCCATTTAAATGAAAACCCAAAAACAATTCAACATAATAATGACCTGAAAAAGCATCTAGGAATTACGGAAGAACCTTGCCGTGCGAATGAAATTTTCCAATAATAAAAAAGGCGTTGCTTTAAAATATTTGTTGGTAAATTCTTCGCAAAAACAACTACATCGCGTCAAGTTTACAGCTACAGAATATCTGAGCACTTGATCGTGGATATGTAGGAAAAGGAAAAAAGTAAAAAACAACAATATGTGAAAGCGGAACACATGTAGCTTAATGGGATAACCATTGGCTCGTGCTGTGGGCATCCCAAGTTCGAATTCCATTCGAACAAAAGGTGTCTGGAAAAAGAAGTCTGATGAGGAAACGTGGTGGTTTCCGAAATAGCAGCTATAACTTCTACCGTCCAAAACTATTGTTGTAATTTTTTCACCATTTCCAAAAATATATGGTCTGAAACAGTTCCATTTAAATGAAAACCCAAAAATAAATTAAATTAAATTAAATTAAATTAAATTAAATTAAATTAAATTAAATTAAATTAAATTAAATTAAATTAAATTAAATTAAATTAAATTAAATTAAATTAAATTAAATTAAATTAAATTAAATTAAATTAAATTAAATTAAATTAAATTAAATTAAATTAAATTAAATTAAATTAAATTAAATTAAATTAAATTAAATTAAATTAAATTAAATTAAATTAAATTAAATTAAATTAAATTAAATTAAATTAAATTAAATTAAATTAAATTAAATTAAATTAAATTAAATTAAATTAAATTAAATTAAATTAAATTAAATTAAATTAAATTAAATTAAATTAAATTAAATTAAATTAAATTAAATTAAATTAAATTAAATTAAATTAAATTAAATTAAATTAAATTAAATTAAATTAAATTAAATTAAATTAAATTAAATTAAATTAAATTAAATTAAATTAAATTAAATTAAATTAAATTAAATTAAATTAAATTAAATTAAATTAAATTAAATTAAATTAAATTAAATTAAATTAAATTAAATTAAATTAAATTAAATTAAATTAATTAAATTAAATTAAATTAAATTAAATTAAATTAAATTAAATTAAATTAAATTAAATTAAATTAAATTAAATTAAATTAAATTAAATTAAATTAAATTAAATTAAATTAAATTAAATTAAATTAAATTAAATTAAATTAAATTAAATTAAATTAAATTAAATTAAATTAAATTAAATTAAATTAAATTAAATTAAATTAAATTAAATTAAATTAAATTAAATTAAATTAAATTAAATTAAATTAAATTAAATTAAATTAAATTAAATTAAATTAAATTAAATTAAATTAAATTAAATTAAATTAAATTAAATTAAATTAAATTAAATTAAATTAAATTAAATTAAATTAAATTAAATTAAATTAAATTAAATTAAATTAAATTAAATTAAATTAAATTAAATTAAATTAAATTAAATTAAATTAAATTAAATTAAATTAAATTAAATTAAATTAAATTAAATTAAATTAAATTAAATTAAATTAAATTAAATTAAATTAAATTAAATTAAATTAAATTAAATTAAATTAAATTAAATTAAATTAAATTAAATTAAATTAAATTAAATTAAATTAAATTAAATTAAATTAAATTAAATTAAATTAAATTAAATTAAATTAAATTAAATTAAATTAAATTAAATTAAATTAAATTAAATTAAATTAAATTAAATTAAATTAAATTAAATTAAATTAAATTAAATTAAATTAAATTAAATTAAATTAAATTAAATTAAATTAAATTAAATTAAATTAAATTAAATTAAATTAAATTAAATTAAATTAAATTAAATTAAATTAAATTAAATTAAATTAAATTAAATTAAATTAAATTAAATTAAATTAAATTAAATTAAATTAAATTAAATTAAATTAAATTAAATTAAATTAAATTAAATTAAATTAAATTAAATTAAATTAAATTAAATTAAATTAAATTAAATTAAATTAAATTAAATTAAATTAAATTAAATTAAATTAAATTAAATTAAATTAAATTAAATTAAATTAAATTAAATTAAATTAAATTAAATTAAATTAAATTAAATTAAATTAAATTAAATTAAATTAAATTAAATTAAATTAAATTAAATTAAATTAAATTAAATTAAATTAAATTAAATTAAATTAAATTAAATTAAATTAAATTAAATTAAATTAAATTAAATTAAATTAAATTAAATTAAATTAAATTAAATTAAATTAAATTAAATTAAATTAAATTAAATTAAATTAAATTAAATTAAATTAAATTAAATTAAATTAAATTAAATTAAATTAAATTAAATTAAATTAAATTAAATTAAATTAAATTAAATTAAATTAAATTAAATTAAATTAAATTAAATTAAATTAAATTAAATTAAATTAAATTAAATTAAATTAAATTAAATTAAATTAAATTAAATTAAATTAAATTAAATTAAATTAAATTAAATTAAATTAAATTAAATTAAATTAAATTAAATTAAATTAAATTAAATTAAATTAAATTAAATTAAATTAAATTAAATTAAATTAAATTAAATTAAATTAAATTAAATTAAATTAAATTAAATTAAATTAAATTAAATTAAATTAAATTAAATTAAATTAAATTAAATTAAATTAAATTAAATTAAATTAAATTAAATTAAATTAAATTAAATTAAATTAAATTAAATTAAATTAAATTAAATTAAATTAAATTAAATTAAATTAAATTAAATTAAATTAAATTAAATTAAATTAAATTAAATTAAATTAAATTAAATTAAATTAAATTAAATTAAATTAAATTAAATTAAATTAAATTAAATTAAATTAAATTAAATTAAATTAAATTAAATTAAATTAAATTAAATTAAATTAAATTAAATTAAATTAAATTAAATTAAATTAAATTAAATTAAATTAAATTAAATTAAATTAAATTAAATTAAATTAAATTAAATTAAATTAAATTAAATTAAATTAAATTAAATTAAATTAAATTAAATTAAATTAAATTAAATTAAATTAAATTAAATTAAATTAAATTAAATTAAATTAAATTAAATTAAATTAAATTAAATTAAATTAAATTAAATTAAATTAAATTAAATTAAATTAAATTAAATTAAATTAAATTAAATTAAATTAAATTAAATTAAATTAAATTAAATTAAATTAAATTAAATTAAATTAAATTAAATTAAATTAAATTAAATTAAATTAAATTAAATTAAATTAAATTAAATTAAATTAAATTAAATTAAATTAAATTAAATTAAATTAAATTAAATTAAATTAAATTAAATTAAATTAAATTAAATTAAATTAAATTAAATTAAATTAAATTAAATTAAATTAAATTAAATTAAATTAAATTAAATTAAATTAAATTAAATTAAATTAAATTAAATTAAATTAAATTAAATTAAATTAAATTAAATTAAATTAAATTAAATTAAATTAAATTAAATTAAATTAAATTAAATTAAATTAAATTAAATTAAATTAAATTAAATTAAATTAAATTAAATTAAATTAAATTAAATTAAATTAAATTAAATTAAATTAAATTAAATTAAATTAAATTAAATTAAATTAAATTAAATTAAATTAAATTAAATTAAATTAAATTAAATTAAATTAAATTAAATTAAATTAAATTAAATTAAATTAAATTAAATTAAATTAAATTAAATTAAATTAAATTAAATTAAATTAAATTAAATTAAATTAAATTAAATTAAATTAAATTAAATTAAATTAAATTAAATTAAATTAAATTAAATTAAATTAAATTAAATTAAATTAAATTAAATTAAATTAAATTAAATTAAATTAAATTAAATTAAATTAAATTAAATTAAATTAAATTAAATTAAATTAAATTAAATTAAATTAAATTAAATTAAATTAAATTAAATTAAATTAAATTAAATTAAATTAAATTAAATTAAATTAAATTAAATTAAATTAAATTAAATTAAATTAAATTAAATTAAATTAAATTAAATTAAATTAAATTAAATTAAATTAAATTAAATTAAATTAAATTAAATTAAATTAAATTAAATTAAATTAAATTAAATTAAATTAAATTAAATTAAATTAAATTAAATTAAATTAAATTAAATTAAATTAAATTAAATTAAATTAAATTAAATTAAATTAAATTAAATTAAATTAAATTAAATTAAATTAAATTAAATTAAATTAAATTAAATTAAATTAAATTAAATTAAATTAAATTAAATTAAATTAAATTAAATTAAATTAAATTAAATTAAATTAAATTAAATTAAATTAAATTAAATTAAATTAAATTAAATTAAATTAAATTAAATTAAATTAAATTAAATTAAATTAAATTAAATTAAATTAATTAAATTAAATTAAATTAAATTAAATTAAATTAAATTAAATTAAATTAAATTAAATTAAATTAAATTAAATTAAATTAAATTAAATTAAATTAAATTAAATTAAATTAAATTAAATTAAATTAAATTAAATTAAATTAAATTAAATTAAATTAAATTAAATTAAATTAAATTAAATTAAATTAAATTAAATTAAATTAAATTAAATTAAATTAAATTAAATTAAATTAAATTAAATTAAATTAAATTAAATTAAATTAAATTAAATTAAATTAAATTAAATTAAATTAAATTAAATTAAATTAAATTAAATTAAATTAAATTAAATTAAATTAAATTAAATTAAATTAAATTAAATTAAATCAAATCAAATCAAATCAAATCAAATCAAATCAAATCAAATCAAATCAAATCAAATCAAATAAATCAAATCAAATCAAATCAAATAAATCAAATCAAATCAAATTAAATTAAATTAAATTAAATTAAATTAAATTAAATTAAATTAAATTAAATTAAATTAAATTAAATTAAATTAAATTAAATTAAATTAAATTAAATTAAATTAAATTAAATTAAATTAAATTAAATTAAATTAAATTAAATTAAATTAAATTAAATTAAATTAAATTAAATTAAATTAAATTAAATTAAATTAAATTAAATTAAATTAAATTAAATTAAATTAAATTAAATTAAATTAAATTAAATTAAATTAAATTAAATTAAATTAAATTAAATTAAATTAAATTAAATTAAATTAAATTAAATTAAATTAAATTAAATTAAATTAAATTAAATTAAATTAAATTAAATTAAATTAAATTAAATTAAATTAAATTAAATTAAATTAAATTAAATTAAATTAAATTAAATTAAATTAAATTAAATTAAATTAAATTAAATTAAATTAAATTAAATTAAATTAAATTAAATTAAATTAAATTAAATTAAATTAAATTAAATTAAATTAAATTAAATTAAATTAAATTAAATTAAATTAAATTAAATTAAATTAAATTAAATTAAATTAAATTAAATTAAATTAAATTAAATTAAATTAAATTAAATTAAATTAAATTAAATTAAATTAAATTAAATTAAATTAAATTAAATTAAATTAAATTAAATTAATTAAATTAAATTAAATTAAATTAAATTAAATTAAATTAAATTAAATTAAATTAAATTAAATTAAATTAAATTAAATTAAATTAAATTAAATTAAATTAAATTAAATTAAATTAAATTAAATTAAATTAAATTAAATTAAATTAAATTAAATTAAATTAAATTAAATTAAATTAAATTAAATTAAATTAAATTAAATTAAATTAAATTAAATTAAATTAAATTAAATTAAATTAAATTAAATTAAATTAAATTAAATTAAATTAAATTAAATTAAATTAAATTAAATTAAATTAAATTAAATTAAATTAAATTAAATTAAATTAAATTAAATTAAATTAAATTAAATTAAATTAAATTAAATTAAATTAAATTAAATTAAATTAAATTAAATTAAATTAAATTAAATTAAATTAAATTAAATTAAATTAAATTAAATTAAATTAAATTAAATTAAATTAAATTAAATTAAATTAAATTAAATTAAATTAAATTAAATTAAATTAAATTAAATTAAATTAAATTAAATTAAATTAAATTAAATTAAATTAAATTAAATTAAATTAAATTAAATTAAATTAAATTAAATTAAATTAAATTAAATTAAATTAAATTAAATTAAATTAAATTAAATTAAATTAAATTAAATTAAATTAAATTAAATTAAATTAAATTAAATTAAATTAAATTAAATTAAATTAAATTAAATTAAATTAAATTAAATTAAATTAAATTAAATTAAATTAAATTAAATTAAATTAAATTAAATTAAATTAAATTAAATTAAATTAAATTAAATTAAATTAAATTAAATTAAATTAAATTAAATTAAAT